>ML300868.1:0-19027 GCA_005239505.1 Nicotiana paniculata
TCCTACGAGTTTAAACATAAACTAAAAGTTCAATTTATATCCTAAAAATTTAATCCATACCCAGAAGGTTCAATTTGTATCCTACAAGTTCAATTCATATCCTAAAAGTTCAATTCACAAGAACAAAACCTAAAAACTAAAAGTTCAATTCATATCTTACGAGTTTAAACATAAACTAAAAGTTTAATTTATATCTTACGAGTTTAAACATAAACTAAAAGTTCAATTTATATCTTACGAGTTTAAACATAAACTAAAAGTTAGGATTATATCCTAAAAATTCAACACATACCCTAAAAGTTCGATTCACAAGAACTAATCCTAAACCCTAGATCCTAACTAAACTATTCAAGACAATAAAAAGTTAATAATTTAATTCTAACTAAACTATTCAAGACAATACAAACTCAAACTTTCAATTTATACCATATGTAATCAATTCAATTAAAACAAGACCTAAACCCTAGATTTCTATAAAATACAATGTTAAATAATCAATTGAAACACTAATCATTTGAAACTAATTCATAGCTAATAAACAAAACATTATATTTATACACAAAAGACATAAGTTGTAATTCAAACCTAGAATTTTTAGGAGGTGGAGAAGGAGAGGCAAGGCAGTGGCAGTGGAGGCGGCAACCGTGACGGCACGGCGGCAGCTGAGCGGTGGCGACGCGGAGTGGAGATCGGGATTTGTGGGAGGGAAATAGAGAAGGATATGGGGGAGGTATTGAGTGGGAGTTAAGAGAATTTTGAGAAGAGAGGTATATAAGCTATAAAAAAATTATTATAAACTATAAAAAATTATTATTAACTATAAACATTTATTTTATTTAAGTATAAAATTATTATAAATAATTAAAAATTATAAGCATAATCTTTACAAAAAATTATATTAACTAGGTAATTACTTTTAATAGATTATAATAGCATCGATGTAAGTAAATTTTCTAAGTTATATTTAAGTATATGGGTAACTTCACACACACACATACACTATATTGTAATTGATGATCAATCTTATACATTACTACATACAAGTAATTAATCAATTGATAAATAAATACAATATTATTCTATTTTAGGTCGAGATGCTTTTTTTTTCTTTTTAATTTTAATCGATATAGGTCAAAAAATATTGTTTTTAATATTCATCGATGCATCTAAATAAGTTATAAGTCGATGAATCAATTTACAAGTCTATCAATCCCTAAAAGAACCCGACCCTATGTTCCTAGCGCTTCGTGTTCTTATATATATACGGCTATCAAAGTGTGTATGTGTGTGTGTGTGTGTGTGTATATATATATATATATATACACACACACACACACTTATATATACACACAGAGAGAGACACTTCATTGTAATACTTTAACTATATATATAGCTTGTTATAGTATATGTTCGTGTGTGTATATATATATAATATACACTTCGTTGTGCTACTTTAACTACATATATAGCATGTTATAGTATATGTTAGTGTATTCACTATTTGTATTATACAAGAGTTAATAGATTACATTCATTCATCACTAATAATGCATGACTTAGATTAATCGATATAGGTCGAGACGTTTTGTTTTTACTATTAATAGATATAGGTCAAACATTTTATTTTTAATATTCAACGATGCATCTGAGTAAGTTATAAGTCGATTAATCAATTTACAAACAGATATATTTGATGATAAATTAGATATACTAATTAGGATCTTCACAAGTCTATCAATCCCTAAAAGAACCCAACCCTTTGGAAGCTCGTCCTAGTTAGAATTAATAAAGTCATCAACTATAAAAGTGGATAGGTAAAACAATGAAAATCAAATAAAAATACAGCTTGCCCAAAATTAATTTAAGCCAAGTTTAGTCAATAAAAGCGATCGTTCTAGAACCACGGGACTCGAAAAATGCCTTACACCTTCTCCTCGGTCAACAAAATTCCTTACCCGGACTTTGTTTTCGCAGACCAATAATAAAATAGAGTCAAACCTTCCTTTGATTAGTGATTCAAATAAAAGGTGACATGGAATACCCAAAAATCAATTCCAAATGGCGACTCTGAATAATAAAATAATCCCTACTCAAGATTGTCGCTTTAATTGGAAAAACTCTTTAACCCATAATCCATATAACATACATATCTTTTGGGGTAAAAAAGAGTGTGACAGCTCTAGCGACTCTGCTGGGGAACATTCAAGAATTCGAGCTTGTACATTGACTTTATTTGACTTTATTAATTCTTGTATATATTGTGATTTATTTGGGCGTAATGTGCTACTTGCCTGCTCTTTACCGCTTTGATATTGTTGAACTGTATTATAAATTGTCTTCTTGCGCACCCCCTCTCAGTCTTCTGAATACAATCCCGAGAATCGCGGATACGCACCCCATTCTTATTTGAGATAAAGCCGGTGGTCTTGGGCTCCTGGTGAAGGATTCAGTCACCCATGTTTAAGAACGGGGAGGGTCCAGTAGTTAAGCTGGAGAAGTATTGCTCCCGGTATGCTACCCCTTCCCAACACGAGTTGTCCGCTCGTTTGATGGCCAGTCTAGATACACCTTATCCCTCAGGATTTTTAAAACCTAGAAGAACAAGCCACATGCCTGGTTATCTCTAGTAGGATCATTTTGTTGCATCATGTCATTTGACTTAGCGAAACTGTAATGACCCGGCCATCGTTCCGAGAGTTATAGCCCCGTTTCCCCCAATTCTGCTTCTTTATGTGTTTTTCAGCTGTGTTGAGTTGTACCGGGTTGGTGGGTTTGGATCCCGAGTAGTTTTGGAGTCAAATGAGGCGTTTAGTCTCTTAGTTAGAAAGCTACGTTAGAAAAGTCAACCGAAAGTTGACTTATGAGTAAACGAGGCTTGAATTGGCGAAAGTTGGAAAATTGGCAATTTTGGTCGAGAATGGAAATTAGGTATCAGGGTCGGAATGGAATTCCGAAAGTTGGAATAGGTTCATAGAGTCATTTATGACGTGTGTGCAAAATTTGAGGTCATTCGGATGTAGTTTGATAGGTTTCAGCATCGTTGGCAAATTTTGGAAGTTTAGAAATCCTTAGGCTTGAATTCGGGGTTGATTCGGTGTTTTGATGTTGTTTTGGGTGTTTCGAAGGTTCGACTAAGTTCGGGTAGTGACATATGACCTGTTTGAATTATTGGTTAAGGTTCCGAGGGGCTCGGGACGATTTCAGATGGTTAACGGGAAATTTAGAGTTTGGAAAATACAGCAGAACGCTGCTGTTCTGGAGTGGCGGCATCTCCGGAGTGGGGACCGCATGTGTGATGGTCGCAGAAGCGGAGGACCAACCACAGATGCAGAAATGGGCATAGAAGCAGCAGGCTAGACTGCATCTGCGGAACCACCGGTGCTGAGGGTTGGAGCGCAAATGCGGAGTCTCGTGGGTTAAGTGAAATCCGCACCTGCGATGGGATTTCTGAGAGTGCGGCACCGCAGATGCATGTAAGGGTCCACAGGTGCGGAATCCCTGGAAAAAACCTATATAAAGCCCACTTCGCGAATGGTTTTCCCTTTTTCCACCTTTGTTGAACGATTTTGAGCTTTGGGGTAGTGTTTTTCAAGGGAGAATTGATACACATCACTGAGGTAAGTCTCTTGGGTTTATTACGCATGTTTATGATTATTTTTCCATTGATTAGGCATGAAATTAGTAGGAGTTTAGGGTAAAATTGAGGGAGTTAGGGCTTGAGTTTTGGAGAGTTTTAAGTGAGGATTTGAGAGATCAAACAGAGTCCGATTTTGACAAATTTTATATGGTTAGACTCGGGAGAGGGAGAGGATTCTGATTCTACCATTTTTGGCTGGTTTCGAGATGTGGGCTCAGGGGCCGGGTTTTCGCCTATTTCAGATTTTTTGCCTATTTATGTATTTTTCTTGTGGAATTCGATTCTTTAGCCTATGTTGATAGTATTATTCTGATTATGGATAGATTCGGAGCTTTGAGAGACTGAGTCGAGGGAGGAGGACATCCCGAAGTAGGATCTTACACTTTTAAGGAAAGTAACAGTTTTAACTCTGGCTTTGAGGGTATAAACCCGGGGAATTTGATATTGCGTGATTGTTTGGAGGTGATAACCACGCTAGGTGACGGGCGTGTGGGTGTACACCACGAGGGATTGAGACTTGGTCCGTCCCGTGAGGTTGTGAGGCCTAATGGCCATTATCTGCATTACGTATTTACATGTTATTGAACTTGACTGCTTTCATGCTAGAGATCATGCTTAGGCTTTATTCATGGTCACATTATTTAAACTCAGTCATAGAAATTCTTGTACATGCTTACCTCAGTCTCTGTTATTTTGCTGATATGCCGTAATACTTGATTTGGGCTGTGTTCCCTCATTTGTTGTGAATTGTGAGGCTAGAGAGGTGCATGACTGAGTGAGGCGGAGGGCCTATTGTGAGATACTTTATTATCGCAAAAGTGAGTTGTCCGTGCGGATCCATGTATTGATACCATAGCACGTGAGTTGCCCGTGCGGATCCAGAGATTGATATTATGGCTAGTGAGTTGTCCGTGCAGCACATGAGTTGTCCGTGCTTAGCGCTTGGGCTATAGGAGCCCCTTCGGAGTCTGTACACCCCTAGTGAGCGCAGGTACCTACTGAGAGTGTGCATTGAGGGCCGAGTGATGGAGTGACATTGCTGACAGGTTTCATTTACTTCTGATGTTGTTGCATTTACCTGCTAATTCCCTGGTAGCATTTGTTGATTTATGGAAGTTACCTGCTTATTACTGTTTATTCTAAATTGTGAAAAGAAATAATTGGATTGTTCTGCTTAGCTCGTCACTACTACTCAGTTCCTTAGTTATTTTTGTTACTACTGAGTCGGTTGTACTCATACTACACCCTGCACTTTATGTGCAGATCCAGGTGAGTTAGAGCGCGCGATCGTTGAGTTCAGGCCGTCTATCTTTGGGGACTACAAGGTAGCTCCTAGCGTCCGCAAGACCTTGTTACTCCTCTTATTATTTCTCCTTCTGGACTGTATAGACAGTTAGATAGTTTATATATCTTAGTTCATAGATTTAGACGCTCATGACTTAGTGACACCCCGATGTTTGGGGCTCGTTTCTATATTTTCTATATTATATTTAGAGTTGGTTTAGTTTATGAGAAATTTAAATTATTGGAAGTGTTTTTATTAAATTCTTATGATTAAGTTGGTAGTAATGTTTTTGGGAAATAGGCTTTCCTTGTATCACGATAGGCGCCTTCATGACCTGGGTTAGAATTTGGGTCGTGACAAGTTGGAATCAGAGCCTAGGTTATATAGGTCTCACGAGTCATGAGCGGTTTTAGTAGAGTCTTGCGGATCAATACAGAGACATCTGTACTTATCTTCGAGAGGCTACAGAACCTTTAGGAAATTTCACATTCTTGGATTCTTGTCGTGCGTACTGTGTATTCTAGTAACTAAACATCTGTTATTTAATTCTCTCACAGATGGTGAGGACTCGTGATATCGGTCAGGAGGGACAACCACCAGCTCGGGTCGCAAGAGGCCGAGGTCGCGGTAGAGGCCATGGTAGGGGCGTAGATATCGCCACCGCAACAGCTGGGGCAGTACCTGTAGATCCCCCAGTTGTCCTCGCTCAGGACCAGGTCCCCGAGCCAGATGTTTCGGCAGGACCAGCTCAGGCACCACCTATAGTTATTGTTATTACAGGCCTTCAAGAGGCCCTAACCCAGATTCTATCAGTGTGTATGGTCCTTGCTCAGGCTGTTTCGGTTACCCCGACCGCAGCCACTTCTCAGGCCGGCGGAGGCACCTAGACTCATGCCACCCGCACGCTGGAGCAGGTTGTTCAGGGACTTCAGACACTGGGGGCACCACCAGCCCATCCAGTTGTAGCTGCTAAGGAGCATGTAATTCCTGCTATGCCGGAGGATGATCAGCGTAGGTTGGGGAGGTTTGGGAGGCTCAAGCCTCCACCCTTCAGTGGCGGAGAGAGAGGATGCCCAAGATTTCTTGCACAGGTGCCAGAGGATACTCCACACAGCTTGTAGTTTGGAGACTTGTGGGATGTCTTCCACTACGTTTCAGTTTTCGAGGGTTGTATTCTAATGGTGGGAGGCTTACGAGAGGCGTAAGCCAGTTGGCGCAGCGCCCCTTACTTGGCAGCAGTTCTCCATTCTCTTTCTAGAGACGTTTGTACCCGAGTCCGTAGAGAGGAGCTGCGCAGGCAGTTTGAGCAGCTTCTCTAGGGCGAGTTATGTGTTACCCAGTATGAGATGCGGTTCTCCGAGTTGGCTCGTGATGCGGTCTGGTTGGTTCCCACAGACCGAGAGCGGATCAGGAGGTTTATAGATGGCCTCGTTTATCAGCTTCGATTTCTTATGACCAGAGAGCGAGTATCTGGTGCTACCTTTGACGAGGTCGCCGACATTGATCAACATATTGAGATGGTTCGAGGTGAGGAGAGGAGTGAGAAGCAGTCCAAGATGCCTCATGGTCAGGATGGATTCACTGGTGCCCCTCAAGAGGGTCAATTTCAGCGCGGTAGAGGCCGTCCATTCACGCATGCTCAGTCAGCTCGCCCATTTCACCGTGGTGCATCATCTGACCATGGTTTTCAAGGTCATCAGCAGGTTCAGTCATCATTCAGTGCACTGCCAATATAGGATTCTCATCATGCCCCGTCCGCTCAGGTATCGCTGGGTAGTTCTTTTAGACATCAGGAGTAGTAATTTCGTCAGAGGAGGGTTGTTTCGAGTGCGGGGACTTTGGCCACATTATGAGATATTGCCCTAGGCTGTCCGGTGGGACTCCAAAGCGGGGTACTCGGCCACCAGCACCAGCACTAGTTCCTCCACCACCCGCTCAACTAGCTAGGAATGGAGCTCAGCCAGCTAGGGGTGGAGCCCAGGCAGCTAGGGGTCGCTAGACAGAGGGAGGCAGCGCAGAGGGTGGTCAGGACCGTTTCTATGCCCTCCCAGGCAGACCAGATGCCATTGCTTCAGATGCTGTGATTACAAGTATTGTCCCCGTCTGTCACAAAGATGCCTCTGTACTATTTGACCCTGGTTCTACATATTCATATGTTTTGTCACGACCCAAAAATCTATTAAGGTCGTGATGGCGCCGGACACCATCGTCAGGCAAGCCAATCATTAACTAGTTGAAATAAATTCCTGTTTTAACATTTTTGAAATCATTACCTTTAACTTATAACGTAATAACTAAACAAAAATACGTTAAGCAAATATGATGGTTTAAAAATTCCATTTTAGCAAATATATATCCCAAACACATCCCAGAACCCGGTGTCACAAGTGCATGAGCAATTTCTAAGAATTTATACAATCATTACAAAGCTTGTCCGAGATACAAATTGGAAAATGAAATTTAAAACAAAATGAATACAATATGAGGGAGACTCTGTCAGCTGCGGACCGCCTCCGGATGATGCATCTCGCCTAAGTCTTCAAACCAGCCACATCGCTGTGAAAGTACCTGTGCAATAAAAATGCACAGCAAGTGTAGCATGAGTACAAAAACAACGTGTACTCAGTAAGTCGTCCGCCTAACCTTAGAGAGGTAGTGATGAGAGGTCGGATTAGACACTCATTAAGGTCCAACGAATTTATTTAACACAATATGATATCAGTATAGGCATACGAGGATGATAAAACAGTAAGCATTACGGATAACTATAATTCAAATAAATACTGAAAGTAAACAAACAAGTACTACTTCCTCATTTTCCCCAAAATACCTTAAATAAAAAATTACTTCTTTATTTTCCCCCAAATATCTTGTCACTTCAAAATTCATGAAAATAGTTTAACAATTTAGCATGCGCATACGGGATAAGGACAACCAGACTAAGCCATCATAATAATCATCTCTGTGCACTGCCGGGGGTCGAACGACCCAAACCATAAGTGCACCTTTTCCATAAAATAATAATATCTATGCACTGTCGAGGGTTGAACGACCCGAACCATAAGTGCATCTTTCAATCCGCCGTGGCGTACGGCCCGCTCCCATGAGAGTGGGGGAAATAACACTCCGCTCGCGGAATGTAAATTGCGAAGCGGTCACATGCAGTCATGCACAATCAACAGTCCACCCCAACTATGTCGGGAAAACAAATATTCAAGTAAATGACAAATTTCTCTTTTAAAATTACCAAATAGTATTTAAATCCTTTTTCGAAATTTATTTGCCATGTTTTATAATATTCAATAATATAACCTTATTCGGAATACAACTATCCACGGAGGAGTCAATTATCTTTTAAATGATTAAGAAGATACACTCTAGCCTTCGTAGGAAATAAGTTACAAAGTCAATAGCATTATCAGTCTAATATCATTGGCAGGATCACATGTACAACACATAAGACATGCTAGTGGGTCCTAGACTACCCCGACATGGCATAATAGTAGCTACGCGCGGACTCCCGTCACCTCGTGCGTACGTAGCCCCTGCAGATAGTAGCACATACTTAATTAGTTCACCTAGGGGGACAATTCCTCCTCACAAAGTTAGAAAGGAGACTTACCTCGCTCCGAAATTCCATAACCGGCTTCCAAGAGCTTCCGACGACTCCAATTGATGCACAACGCCCCAAAACTATTCAAATAACGGGAAAACCAATAAAAATTCACTCTAATACTTGTAAAAATTCAAATTATATAAGTTCTCAACTCCCCTCGAAAAGTTGACCAAAATGCCCTCGGGTCCACGTGTCCGGATTCCGAAATTTCTCGAAGATAAGTTCTACCCATAGCTTTACTAACTCAATTATACAATTTACTCTAATTTTCATGATCAAATTCATTGTAAAAGTCCAAAATTTCAAATTCTAGGTCTTCCCCAAAAATCCCAAATTTATACTAATTTTCCATGTCTAAATCCATGTAAGATCACATATTTAACTCAAAAATATGAAGAAATCACTTACCTAGTGTTGCTTGGTGAAAATCCCTCATTGAGCTCTCCAAAATCGTCCAAACCAAATGAAAGAAATAGGCCAAAACTCGTGTTTAAAACAATCTGCCCAGACTTTATCGAATTGTACCTTGCGTTGTGCAGGTTGTACCTCCTATTATAATTTTTCCTTTCTGTACACCTTCTGTTAAAATGCCCGTAACTCCCTGTAGAAATATCCAAATGACAAACGGTTTGAATATTTAGAAACTACACTCGAATATATTTAATTTGATAGGTTGTACAGCATATAAATCTTTATATATTCCGAGATATGAGCTTCTAAAGTCGGCTCCATGCATCAGAAAATTCTGTCGAAACTGCTCCACCAGACATCTTCAATCGATCATAACTTTCTGATAAATGTCCAAATCATGAATGGTTTTACTTTCTGGAAACTGGAATGCAAGGGCTACAACTTTTTTGTTTTGCAAATTTTCATATTCCTTATATAGTTTTATATATACGCCTCCTAAGTTAGCTCTTTGATGCATCAGTTGGTGTCCAAAACATATTTGCAGCAGAAATTTCAGCAGCTATTTTGGCCCGAAATCCATTCTGTTAACCTTCTGAAATCCACCCGAGGCCCTCGGAACCTTAACCAATTATACCAACATGTCCCAAAACATGATACAAACTCGCTCGAGGACTCAAATCACATCAAACAATGTCGAAATCATGAATCGCACTCCAATTCAAGCTTTATGAACTTTGAAATTTCAAACTTCTACACTCGATGCTGAAACCTATCAAATTACGTCCGATTGACCCCAAATTTTGCACACAAGTCATATTCGACCTTACGGACCTGCTATAACTTTCAAAATTAGAATCCGACCCTAATATCAAAAAGTCAAACTCTCGGTCAAACTTCTTAAAAACCTTCAAATTTCTATCTTTAGCCAAATGACTTCAAAATGACCTACGGACCTCCGAATTCACTTCTGATCGCGCTCCCAACTCCAGAACCACTATACGGAGCTATTCCCAGATTCAGAATCCCAAACAGACATCAATAACACCAAAATGCACTTTAACCCAGACTTATGAAATTCCTTCTAAAATGTTAACTTCCAAAATATACGCTGAAACGCTCCCGGGTTATCCAAAACCCGATCCGGACATACGCCCCAGTCCGAAATCATCATACGAACCTACTGGAACCTTCAGATCCTAATTCCGAGGTTGTTTACTCCAAATTCCAGTCTTAGTCAATTCTTCCAACTTAAGGCTTTCCGAAATGAGAATTTTCTTTCCAATTTGACTCCGAACTTCCCAAAATTCAACTCCGACCACACCTACAAGTCATAATACATGAAAAAAAGCTGATCATGACTTCAAACCGCTGAACGACGCGCTAGAGCTCAAGACGACCGGTCGGGTCGTTACACTCTCTCCCACTTAAATATATGTTCGTCCTCGAACGTGTCAAGAACTGCTCTGGAGTTATCTGAAATCGTTGTTTAACACCTCGTGCACCTGCTCGTGCTATCACAACCCAGTTGAGCACATTAGCTTGATCAAATCTGAATATATCCTCTTTTATCCATACAATAAGCTCAGAACCCATTTCCAACACCTGAAATTCGCTGCCATGCCTTTTTCCAATATATAAACACTGTATCAACTACCACACGAGGTACCAGAACATGACCGCATACCTTTTATGAATTAGCACCATGCACCACATAATTCATCATCTAACAACAGTGACACCCCCTGAACCTTAATAGCCAATATTCCACGAATCTGATGCTTCCAATGCACCTTATGATATATATATATATATATATATATATATACATCCTGCTATAATGTTGGCGATACCACCACAGCGAAGGAGATGTGTAGAAATTTCTAACCAATTGCAGAGTTAACCAAACATTGAATCTTTCCCCTTGACTAAAATCATCATCTCATTACGAACCAAATAATGGTAATTGTCCTGTAATATACTTCACATAATCTTATCGCACCGATCCCTGATCTATAAATCTCGTCTCACCCAGTATGAACAGCTCAGTCAACAAATCACCCCCAAACATGACCATCAGTCTCACACGATGCCACAATGCGCCAATAGGCCATAACTCGAACACGATACATAAGGAAATGACTCAGGAAGGGATTACTCGACTCACACAACTAACATGGATTTCCTTAGAAAATAGGAAGCAAAACACAAGAAAAATAAATATAGGAACCTCACTCAACATCACCCTGTTGCGGCGTGCAACCCAATCCAAATAACATACCCGTGGCGGTGTGCCACCCGATCCCATCATAAAATTCAGATAAGGAGATATACACGGAGCTGAATTGCTCACCATTACAAATTACTGAATGCCGGTCATAAGCACGCTAAGTGCATAATACCATCTTGGGGAGACTGATAGAGCCATATGCTACAAAAATTAAGCACAACTAAGGTGCAATATATATATATATATATATATATATACTCTGAAATCTCAAGAGCCCTCATGCTCACATAACATCATCACTACGCTGAATCTTAACACATAGGAATTTCTCAAGCCGTTTCACAACTCACACGGCACAGTAATAACCTTACATGAAACGAACAAAGACGGAACAACATCCGATATTCAAGCACTCCTCCTTGAGGAGCGCTATACTGAAAGGAACACATCTGCCTCACATGAAGCCCATAGTCCTGTTTAAACCCATTCACACACTTCAAGCTGATTCTGCTCACACCGAACTAGGCTGATAGCCTTACCTGGGTCCATAATAACCCACTTCTTCTCATAACACGCAAGAACAACCATCATAGCCGGGAAAAACACCCCATAATCCACAACACAATAAACTGAACGCCTCCCAAGCATAAATTCTCACATAAGCAATATTACACTTCCTTATACTCAGTCTAAATCTTCAATCCATTACGTGACTACATGTCATACTTATACAATCTTCCTGTGGTCACACTCCCACGACCCTCCACGAGGTAAAAAGTCTGCATATCCATACCACCGACCACACTAATACTGCAAAACACATCAAGAACCCATGACCAGGATACAAAGCCTCTTTCACCAAACACAGGTCTCAGGTGACACTGGAGACAACACCAACTTACTCTAGACATTCAAATCCCTTCTTCTTGCTCACCCGAGCTCATGACATCCTTGTCAACACCGAACCGCAATGTTGATCCCTACTTCCAATTACATACTGCTTACTTCACCTGCATGCCAATATGAGATAGCGCAGGAATTCCATCATAACTCTTGAACCACTAATAAGGTGAACACCCTGTCATATAGAAACCCCAACAACACACGAGTGAATTCTCATAATCACAAAACAAGCAAATCCTCAGTGAATAGTATATACCCCCATGATCCTTCCGGGATCCGCCTATACCTGACAAACCATAATACTTGAATGCTTCCAAATAAATCCATTACGGCGGCCGACAAGCCTCACACACACCGGCACAAACCACATGCATAACTTAATCATATTAAAGGAACTGATCACTGTCGCACATGTGCCATTCCAACCATGGCTAACCAATCTATCTTCTTTTAATCATCCTTAATCGCCTCAGAAACAATAGTAACCCATGAGAAGATAATCCTGCAACCCAATTGCAGGTGATGGGACTCTCCCACTTAGCCCGAAGCTACTCTTTGCACCACTCTGGACCCGACCGAAATCCTTCAAAATTCTTCTGTTGGCATTCCCTAAATACTCAAGTTCCCTAGCATCATTCACATATTCGGCCTCCCACCGAATAACCACTAGAATTCCTTGCAGAAACTTGCCAACTACACGACCGCTAACCTGCCCACAAGAGATAACCCACATGTGGAAATTACCAACTGACACCTTCCAACGACGTTGTACTGCACACTCCTACAACATCAATACCGCATCCTAAGCCTATTCTCATTCACCAACTTTACCAGTCCGTCCGCCCTTCATGGACATCTACTAAATGCACTACAATATCTACTAATTCACCACTATGCTGCCGCTCTCCCACTTTGGTTAACCTCATTCCTTTAAGCACTACCTGACTTCCTTTTCTTACGCCTGGCCTTGTAGAAATTTACCCACCGCCTGACACTTCTCACATGTCTTCCTTCATCGTTAACTGCCCAATTCAATATCATTTCTGTAGCTCTTAAACCAGCAGATCACCACGACTTCAAACTCTCTGAAGATCATCTTTCTCGAGTTGCCTTCATTAGTAGAAATAACTATTCATTTCTGAACCACCACACACCACGATCTCTGACAACCGTTTCTTCAATACTACTTCACAACACTCTGACCCAATGCAACCGAAGAACTATAACACAAGCGAACTTAACACATTCTATTCGATCAAAATAGCAATACCACATCACAGATAAAAACTCCACCTCGCTTGATAACACCAAGTCTTATTACTTTATCCCCAGACTTGAACATTCATAGTCCAATTGCCCTTCCTCCACCGGAACTAAAATACTGAAATCTCGAAATTACGCTCTGAGAAGACCTCCCTTCAAGTCATTCATTACCCCGACATATGGGCAAGCATTCTACCATCATATCAACACCGCGCGATAACCAATCGTAAGAATCATAACAATCTGAGCATAGCCTCAAAGTTCTCAGAAACACAACAACCAAACTGGAAAAACATAATATTCTTCTGCAGGGCAATAATAACAGCCCCAACCAACTACACATGGAAAACATCTCGCACCATATAGTAGCACCATGTCAATTCCTAAAATCCACGTTTCATAGCAAGCGCTTCGCGACGTATAAGATTGAGTAGGAAGAACATAGGCATAATCCTCAAAGGAATCGAATCGCACGATGAGGAATCAAGAAGGGAAGTACTCGTAACATCCCTATAGCCTCTCGAAGATAAGTACAGACGTCTCCGTACCGATCAGCAAGACTCTACTAGACTTGCTCATGACTCGTGAAACCTAAGGGAACCTAGTGCTCTGATACCAAATTGTCACGACCCAAAAATCTATTAAGGTCGTGATGGCACCGGACACCATCGTCAGGCAAGCCAATCATTAACTAGTTGAAATAAATTCCTGTTTTAACATTTTTGAAATCATTACCTCTAACTTATTACGTAAAATAACTACACAAAAATCCGTTAAGCAAATACGATGGTTTAAATATCTCATTTTAGCAAATATATATCCCAAACACATCCCAGAACCCTGTGTCACAAGTGCATGAGCAATTTCTAAGAATTTATACAATCATTACAAAGCTTGTCCGAGATACAAATTGGAAAATGAAATTTAAAACAAAATGAATACAATACGAGGGAGACTCTGTCAGCTGCGGATCGCCTCCGGATGATGCAGCTCGCCTAAGTCTCCGAACCAGCCACATCGCCGTGAAAGTACTTGTGCAATAAAAATGCACAGCAAGTGTAGCATGAGTACAAAAACAACGTGTACTCAGTAAGTAGCCCGCCTAACCTCAGAGAGGTAGTGACGAGAGGTCGGATTAGACACTCATTAAGGTCCAACAAATTAATTTAACACAATATAATATCAGTATAGGCATACGAGGATGATAAAACAGTAAGCATTATAAATAACTGTGATTCAAATAAATAATGAAAGTAAAAAAATAGGTACTACTTCCTCATTTTCCCCCAAATACCTTAAATAAACAATTACTTCTTTATTTTCCCCCAAATATCTTGTCACTTCAAAATTCATGAAAAACATTTAACAAGTTAGCATGTGCATAGGGGATAAGGACAACCGGCCTGAGCCATCATAATAATCATCTCTGTGCACTGCCGCGCGTCGAACGGCCCAAACCATAAGTGCACCTTTGCCATAAAATAATCATATCTATGCACTTCCGAGGGTCGAACGGCCCGAACCATAAGTGCATCTTTCAATCCGCCGTGGTGTACGACCCGCTCCCATTAGAGTGGGGGAAATAACACTCCGCTCGCGAAATGTAAATTGCGAAGTGGTCACATGCAGTCATGCACAATCAACAGTCAACCCCGACTATGTCGGGAAAACAAATATTCAAGTAAATGACAAATTTCTCTTTTAAAAATCACAAAATAGTATTTAAATCCTTTTTCGAAATTCATTGCCAAGCTTTATAATATCCAGTAATATAACCTTATTTGGAATACAACTATCTACGGAGGAGTCAATTCTCGTTTAAATGATTAAGAAGATACACTCTAGCCTTCATAGGAAATAAGTTACAAATTCAATAGCATTATTAGTCTAATATGATTGGCAGGATCACATGTACAACACGTAAGGCATGCTAGTGGGTACTAGACTACCCGGGCATGGCATAATCGTAGCTACGCACGGACTCTCGTCACCTCGTGCGTACGTAGCCCCTGCAGATAGTAGCACATACTTAATTAGTTCACCTAAGGGGAAAATTCCCCCTCACAAAGTTAGAAAGGAGACTTACCTCGCTCCGAAATTCCATAACCGGCTTCCAAGCCCTTCCGACGACTCCAATTGATGCACAATGCCCCAAAACTATTCAAATAACGGGCAAACCAATAAAAATTCACTCTAATACTTGTAATAATTCAAATTATATAAGTTCCCAACTCCGCTCGAAAAGTTTACCAAAATACCCTCGGGCCCATGTGCCCGGATTCCGAAATTTCTCGAAGATAAGTTCTACTCATAGCTTTACTAACTCAATTATACAATTTACTCTAATTTTCATGCTCAAATTCATGGTAAAAGTCCAAAATTTCAAATTCCAGGTCTTCCCCAAAAATCCCAAATTTATACTAATTTTCCATGTCTAAATCCATGTAAGATCACATATTTAACTCAAAAATAGGAAGAAATCAGTTACCTAGTGTTGCTTGGTGAAAATCACTCCTTGACCTCTCCAAAATCGTCCAAACCAAATGAAAGAAATGGGCCAAAATCGTGTTTAAAACAATCTGTCAAGGCTTCATCGAGTTGTACCTTGCGCTGTTCAGGTTGTACATCCTATTATAGCTTTTCCTTTCATACACCTTATGTTAAATTGCCCATAACTCCTTGTAGAAATATCAAAATGACAAATGGTTTGAAAACTACACTCAAATATATTTAATTTGATAGGTTGTAAACCATATAAAGCTTTATATATTCCAAAATATGAGCTTCTAAAGTCGGCTCCATGCATCAGAAAATTCTGTCAAAACTGCTCCACCAGCCATTTTCAATCGATCATAAATTTATGATAAAATGTCCAAATCATGAATGGTTTAATTTTCTGGAAACTAGAATGCAAGGACTACAACTTTTATGTTTTGCAAATTTTTCGATTCCTTATATATATATTTATATATACGCCTCCAAAGTTAGCTCTTTGATGCATCAGTTGCTGTCCAAAATAGATTTGCAACAGAAATTTCAGCAGTTATTTTGGCCCGAAATCTATTCCGTTAACCTTCCGAAATCCACCCGAAGCCCTTAGGACCTTAGCCAATTATACCAACATGTCCCAAAACATGATACGAACTCGCTCGAGGCCTCAAATCATATCAAACAACGTCAAAATCATGAATCGCACTCCAATTCAAGCTTTATGAACTTTGAAATTTCAAACTTCTACATCCGATGCCGAAACCTATCAAATCACGTCTGATTGACCCTAAATTTTGCACTCAAGTCATATTCGACCTTACGGACCTGCTCCAACTTTAGGAATTGGAATCCGACCCCGATATCATAAAGTCAAACTCTCGGTCAAACTTCTCAAAAACCTTCAAAATGACCTATGGACCTCCGAATTCACTTCTGATCGTGCTCCCAACTCCAGAATCACCATACGGAGCTATTCCCAGATTCAGAATCCCAAACGGACATTAATAACACCAAAATGCACTTTAACCCAGACTTATGAAATTCCCTTTAAAATGCTAACTTCCACAATATACGTCGAAACGCTCCCGGGTTATCCAAAACCCGATCCGGACATACGCCCCAGTCTGAAATCATCATACGAACCTGCTGGAACCTTCAGATCCTGATTCCGAGGTCGTTTACTCCAAATTCCAGTCTTAGTCGTTTCTTCAAACTTAAGGCTTCTGAAATGAGAATTTTCTTTCCAATTTGACCCCGAACTTCCCGAAATTCAATTCCGACCACACCTACAAGTCATAATACCTGGAAAAAAACTGCTCATAACTTCAAACCGCTGAACGGTGCGCTAGAGCTCAAGACAACCGGTCGGGTCGTTACATGTTTCATCATACTTTGCTCATTTTCTGGATATGCCCCATGAGGTATTAGTTACACCTGTTCATGTATCTACTCTTGTGGGCACCACTATCGTTGTGGACCGTGTGTATCAGTCATGTGTGGTGTCTATTGGGGGTCTGGAGACCTGAGTGGATTTGTTGTAGGCATGGTTGATTTCGATGTGATAATAGGCATGGATTGGCTATCTCCATGTCATGCTGTTTTAGATTGTCACGCCAAGAACGTGACTTTAGCGATGCCAGGATTTTCAAGGGTAGAGTGGAGTGGTTCTATAGATTATGTGCCGAGTAGGGTGATTTCGTATTTGAAGGCTCAGCATATGGTTGAGAAGGGTTATCTTTCTTACTTGGATTTTGTGAGGGATGTTAGTGCAGAGACTTCCACTATTGATTCAGTTCCGATGGTACGTGATCAGTGCCAAACCTACACCACTATAGAATAGCGAGGATGGTCGATGTAGTTTTACCTAACAAGGTCGAGATCGATTTCCACAGGAAGTTAATTGATTTGGAGTTAGGTATCTAACTAATCTAGAGGCGTGTGTTGTTCCTAATTGCACTTTCAAACATTGTTGTGATTGATTCTATTCTAATTTTATACTAGGTGTTTAAAAGGCACTAGGGTAGTGACTTCCGCCTAGGTGAATATCTAACGTGTATCGAGAATCTAGGGCAAGCTTGTTTTGATTGGGGTCGTGATATAACCATCACACATAAGTGCTCACTCTATACCTCTCGGTTGTTTGAGTGACTTTACCTAATTTGGCTTTCTCAAGTCCAATGGGTGTTCATGCAATGCAAGTAATATTGGATCAAGTCGGGTATTACTATCTCTAGGTTTAACCCTTTAATTGGGGATATCAATCTCTTGAATTCACCCTAATTCCTTGTTAGCCTAATTTTCCTAGACTTAGTCCCTCTTTCTTAAGAAGAGCCTAAGTCATAAAGTGTCACGACCCAAATCTCTCTTCGTTGGGTGTCGTGTTGGCACCTAGTCCTAGGGACTAGGTAAGCCTAACATTTACTAAATAACAACAATAATAAAGGAAAATCCAACAGTCTCAATATAGAATCTTGACAAAATTTACAATTTCCCAAAAACCGGTAATTCAAGTCATAAGCTCTACGAATTTTCTCTACAAATCCTAAATACAACTGCTTAGAAATAGTAAGAACAATTGAATAAAAACAGGAAGGTGACTCTGAAGCCTGCGAACGCAGCAGTAGATTACCTTGAGTCTCCTCGGAAATGATCTGTGCGGCTACTAACAATAATTACCTGGATCTGCACACAAAAATGCGCAGAAGAGTAGTATGAGCACACCACAGCGGTGCCCAGTAAGTATCAAGACTAATCTCGGTGAAATAGTGACGAGGAGTAGTCAAGACACCACTGGTCTAAAATCTAAACAGAAATAAATATAGAAATGGCAGAATATGACATCTATCTATTGACTACACAATATAGCAAATAAAAAAAACATTTATAAAGCGGAAGGAAATGCAGCAACAACAACGGAACAACACAATAATACACAGAAATGATAGACAAAGATACAAGCCAGAACCGAAATACCACAACACAATAAGAACACTAGTAACTTAGCACTACATTAGTATTCCACATCATACCTTAGCCAAAAAATCCACTAAATTGTTCAAACCTTCGAGTGAAAACCTTTAAATCGTAAGTTTATTTTGAAAGCTTTGAATATAATTATTTCAAAATAGAGAATTTCCTTTGAAAAATACTTTTCTCCGGATATATATATATATATATATATATCCGGAGAAAAGT
>ML300868.1:19087-38999 GCA_005239505.1 Nicotiana paniculata
ATATATATATATATATATATATATTGGAAGGAGGAATCTTTAAAACATAGTTTCCTTCAAAATACATGATTTCCAAATATACTTCCCTAATAAATGACTTACAAATATCATTTTCTGCAAGACAAATACTTTTCAAATATACCTTTGAAATAAAAGTCCTTCAGACATAATTTTCTTCAAGGCAAATACTTTTTCATCTATACTTTTCAATAAAAATCTTTCGATCATAATCTCCTCAGGATAAATCTACCGGAACTGTAACGACCCGACTGGTTGTTTTGAGCTCTAGCACGTCGTTCAGCGGTTTGAAGTCATGAGCAACTTCGTTTTGGGTATTATGATGTGTAGGTGTGGTCGGAACTGAATTTAAGGAAGTTTGGAGTCAATTTAGGAAGAAAATTCTCAATTCGGAGGCCTTAAGTTGGAAGAATCAACTAAGATTGGAATTTTGAGTAAACGACATCCGAATCAGGATTTGAAGGTTCCTGCAGGTTCGTATGATGATTTAGGATTTGGGCGAATATCCGGATCGGGTTTTGGATAACCCGGGAGCATTTTGGTGCATATTATGGAAGATAGCATTTTAGAAGAATTTTATAAGTTTGGGATATAAGGAATTTCAGTGTTATAGATGTCCGTTTGGGATTCTGAGTCTGAGAATAGCTTCGTATGGTGATGTGGAGTTGGGAGCGTGATCGGAAGTGAATTCGGATGTTCGTAGGTCATTTTGATGTTATTTGGCTAAAGATAGGAATTTGAAGGTTTTTGAGAAATCCGACTGGAAGTGGAAATTTTGATATCAGGGTCGGAATGCGATTCCGGAAGTTGGAGCAGGTCCTTAATGTCAAATATGACTTGCCTGCAAAATTTGGGGTCAATCAGACGTGATTTGATAGGTTTCGGCATCGGATGTAGAAGTTTGAAATTTCAAGTTCTTAAAGTTTGAATTTTAGTGTGATCCGTGGTTTCGATGTTGTTTGATGTGAATTGAGGCCTCGAGCAAGTCCACATTATGTTTTGGAACAGGTTGGTGTAATTGGACGGGGTCCCGAGGGCCTCGGGTGGATTCCGGGTGGTTAACGGACCAAGTTTGGAGTTTGAAGAATGTTGAGGTTGCTATCATTTGGTGTGAGCGCACCTGCGAGGCTTTGGACGCAGGTGAGGCTTTGGCGCCGCAGGTGCGAGATTTTCTAGCTTTGCTGGGAGCGCAGGTGCGATGTAATTTCCGCACCTGCGAAGGCGCAGATGCAGGAAAGTGGGCGCAGGTGCGAGTTTTGGCTGGAGTTGAGGAAGCCGCAGGTGCGGGAGTTTGGGCGTACCTGCGGGAGCGCAGGTGCGAATATTGGATCGCAAGTGCGAAAAATAGGCCTGGGCAGAATGTTTTAAAACTGAGATTTTTAGCCATTTCACTCATATTTCTCATGGATGGGGCGATATTAGGAGAGCTTCAAGAGGGAAATTTCATCATCTATGTCAAGGTAAGTTATTCCAACTCATCTCAAGTTAAATACAAGGTATATGCATGGATTAAAACATGAAAGATTGAGGAAAATTGGGAATTTTGAAGAAAACTTAGAAATGTTATTTTGGATTTCTACCACGAATTTAAGCATGAGACTTAGAGTAAATTTTATATTTGAGCTAGTAGGGCTATGGGTAGAGTTTATCTTCGAGAAATTTCGGATTCCGGGAACGTGGGCCCGAGGGCATTTTGGTCAATTCACTGAGCGGAGTTGGGAAATTATATTATTTGAATTTGTTACGAGTATTAGAGTGAATTTTCATTGATTTGCCTGTTATTTGGTAGTTTTGGGGCGTTGTGCATCCATTGGAGTCATCGGAAGAGCTTGGAAGCCGGTTATGGGATTTCGGAACGAGGTAAGTCTCCTTTCTAACTTTGTGAGGGGGAATTGTCCCCCCTAGGTGAACTAATTAAATATGTGCTACTATCTGCGGGATCTAAATACGCACGAGGTGAAGGGAGTCCGTGCGTAGCTACTATTATGTTATGTCCGGGTAGTCTAGGACCCACTAGCATGCTCTACTTGTCGTACTTGTGACGTTGTCAATAAAATATCATGGGATGCTGTCAACTAGTAATTAAATATTTAAGAAGGATAGAGTTTACTTTTCTTAATCATCTAGAAGAGAATTTATTCTTCCTTGCGTAATTGTGTTCGGCCAGATTTGTAATATTTGAAAACCTCGTTATACGTGGCAAAGGAATTTCCAGAAACGATTTATATACTATCTTCATGTTCACCTAAAAAGGATTTTATCATTTTCTTGAGAAGCTGTTTTCTTGATAAAAATGCGGATTTATTATGTGAATACTTGTACGTATGAGCACCTGAGTCGCAGGTAAGATTCACGAGCAGGTTAGCCATATTATTATTATGTTGACCGCGTCGCATGATTGATTCGCGAGCGGGGAAAATAGATGCATCTATGGTTCGAGTCGTCGACCCTCGGCAGTACACATTTTATGTTTATGTTGGTTCGGGCCGTCGACCCTCGACATTGCTTGCGCATGATAATTGCTGCGTATTTGTTGTGATTTATACATGTTTATCGGCCTAAGGAAGTTTTTAATGGCCAGTTAAGAAGAAGAAGGATTGATGTGTAAAATGTGAAATAAGTCTGATGCTTCTTATCCCTGATTATTATTTAAATTGTCAACTGAAATGACGAAGATTTAAAGTGTTAAATGTGGAAGGAGTTGATATTATTTATTCCTGATTTAAATAAACTGCCTATGACATTCATGCTTAGTGTCTCACTTGATTATACTAAATTGACTTCTAGCAAGTGTCTAATTCGACCTTTCGTCACTACCTCTCCGAGGTTAGGCGGGATATTTATTGAGTACATGTTGTTTTCGTACTCATGCTACACTTGCTGTGCACTTTTATTGCACAGGTACCTTCATAGCGATGTGGTTGGTTTGGAGACTTAGGCGAGCTCATCATCCGGAGGCGATCCACAGCTAACAGAGTCTCCCTCGTATTGTATTACTTTATTTTAATTTCCTTGTCCAATTGTATTTCGGACAAGCTTTGTAGAAATTTTAAAATTCTTAGAAATTGCTCATGCACTTGTGACACCGGGTTCTGGGATGTGTATGGGATGTATTTTATAAAAAAAAATGGAATATTAAACTCTCGTATTTACTTAACGAATTTTTGTTTAGTTATTACGTAATAAGTTAAAGGTAATGATTTCAAAAATGTTAAAACATGAATTTATTTCAACTAATTAATGATTGGCTTGCCTGACGATGGTGTCCGGTGCCATCACGACCTTAATAGATTTTGGGTCGTGACAAGAACTCAGTCCGTAACTCAGAATTTGTCATGCAGTACAGGGGGAAAGCTCTCGGAATCTCGTCCGTAGTCCCAATTTAAATATGCAATGCAGTACAGGGGGAAAGCTCTCAGAATCTCGTCCGCAGTCCCAATTTAAATATGCAATGCAGTACAGGAGGAAAGCTCCCGGAATCTCGTCTGTAGTCCCAATTTAAATATGCAATGCAGTATAGGGGGAAGCTCCCAGAATCTCGTCCGTAATCCCAATTTAAATATGCAATGCAGTACTGAGGAAAACAACCAGAATGCGACAAAAACAACACACATTGCCACAACAGGCACAAAAGCAACAAAGGACAGAATGCAAGGTGCGACGAGCAAATCAATACAAAGACTTAAATCACAAGAATAGTAAAAACTCACTCCTAAGAAGTAGTCACTGAAGGGGATACCAAGCACAAGTGAACGATATAACGAGGGGAAAACAAACGATATATAGTAAAGATTCACAATATTCAAGTCATCAATAAGAAACAAATCATCCCGACAAGGGAAACAGCTATAACCAATCTCGCCTAAGCAATCAACTTTACAGAATAAAACTCAGCTTGAAAAATGCTCGTTAATAAGCAACATCAAGGAAATACCATCAACATGGATGATTATCAACTAAACCTAAGTAGCACTTAAGGGAAAAATCATATAAATCACAATGTATGACTCACGGGCATGCTTGACACCAACGTATAGATATTCCAATCACTGCTAAACAATTATAGGGAGAGGCTATGCTAATTCTAGTCAAATAGATAGTTTATGAAGGAAGATATAGCACGACGGTAGAAAAGGTAAAGTCTTTAGTTAATTCAATTAAGATCAAATAAGCAACGAAGGAAAAATAAGCAAGTAATTTCTAAGTTAAGCGGAAAGAGATGAACTAGCAATCGGAACTCAGATATAACAAATACAATTCATACACAGGGAATATAAGGACCTAAGAATCCTAAAAGGCCAACCTATTTACAAATAAGTCCGAGTACGCACTCGTCACCTCGCGTACACGGCTACAATCAACATAGAAGACCCAATCCTTAGGGGTAGTTCCCCCACACAAGGTTAGGCAAGATACTTACCTTGAAGACGTCAACCCGATACTCTAAAATGACTTCTCAGGCGAAAAGACCTCCGGAAGGCTCAGAATCAACTAAACCCGCTTCAAAATACACATAAAACATATAAGGAACTATTCTGAATAATAAAGTTTTGATCTTTACAAAAATATAAAAATCAACCCAAAAGTCGCCCCCGGGCCCGCATCTCGGAACCCATCAAGTTTTACAAAATCCGAATACTCATTCTGATACGAGTTCAACCATACAAAATTTATCGAATTCCGATATCATTTGATCCCTCAAATCACAATTTTGGAGTTTTATTCTGCTTGCCCAGGAATAACACTTACTCAATCGAATTGTGTGAAAACCCCATCAAAAATCGCCAAGGTCCGAGCTCTAGAGGTCAAAATATGTGAAAATGGTGAAAACTCCCGATTTTGGAGTTTTATTCTGCTTGCCCAGGAATTAAGGCATCACGATCGCGAGAATTCGAATGTGATCGCGTAGAGGAAAATATTATTGGCCAAGAATGGTTCTATGCGATTGCGAAGGAACATATGCAATCGCATATAAGAAAAATATCTGCTACCCCAACTCCACACTACGCGGTCGCGAAGCAGCGGGTGCGATCGCGTAGGAGAAATAACTCGATGCCCCAGTGGAAGCACTATGCGAACGCGATTGTGAAGATGCGATCGCGAAGAAGGAGAAATTATACTTCCACGATTGCGAACTACTATATGCAAACACAGTGAAGGAAATCATTGGGCGGGTCAGAGTAACTCTATGCAATCGCAGCTATGCCTATGCGATTGCATGTAAGGGAACATCAGAAGCATAACAACAGTGAAAAATGAGGGAAAATTGACCCGAAGCCTACCAGGAACACACCCGAGGCCCCCGGGACCCCGTCCAACCACACACACAAGTCATATAACCTAACACGGACTCGGTCGAGGTTTCAAATCACATAAAAAAAACCCCAAAACGACGAATCAATCCAAGAAATTAAACTTACAAATTTTCAAAACTTCAAATATCAAAACTCACGTCGAAACCTATCAATTCAACCTGGAATGATGTAAAATTTTGCAGACAAATCATAAATGACCCGACGGACCTAAAGCCACTCTCGGAATTCCATTCTGAGCCCGATATCAAAATTTCACCTATCGGTCGAAATCGCCGAAATTCTAACTTTCGCCAAATTACCTCAAATTACTCTACAGACCTCCAAAACCAATTCCGGACGCGCGCCTAAGTCCAAAATCATCATACAAAGTTGTTGAAATTAACCAAAACTCATTCCGAGGCCGTTTACTCCAAAGTCAAACCTCCGGTCAACTTCCATCACTTAAGCTTAAAAAATAGAAATTTTTCTCTCAATCCGACTCTGGATTATCCGGTAATTGAATCCAACCACACACGCAGGTCGATATACACAAAGTGAAGTTGTTCAAGACTTTATTCCACTGAATGGAGCTTAATTTCTCAAAATGACCGGTCGGGTCGTTACATAAAGGCACGAATCAATGTTTGCAACCACCAATTCTATAATTCAAGCATGAATTTAGCTAAATATTCTAACCCATAAACAATTAAGCCCTAAAATTCAAGACCCATTAAACACCCACACTAGGGTTGGGTCACAACCCTACCTGTGGGGTCTAGCTACTCATAATAATGGTAGAAATCAAATATGGAGATGTAAGATGAGCCATAATATTAAAGTAGAAGATTAAAATCTATAATTTGAAGAGAAATCTACTATAAAATTCCCAAAAGGGGTAAAAATCGCTGTTCATGTGCTCTGCTAAACAAAGCTTAACCTAAAATTATCAAAAAGGTCTATTTATACTAAGCTGAAATTTCCAAACAAAATTACCCATGCGGAGGATTCGCGGACGCGTAATTCTGACCGTGTCCGCGTTTGAGCTTTTGCAGCCGCGTAATAATGAACGCAGTCCGTTTTCTTCATATTTGAACCTGGGCTGGGACTTGTTTCACAGACAGCAGAAAATCTACCGTGTCCGCGTGAGCTTAGTTCGCGGCCGCGTAATTTGGACACTGGCCGCGTTCTTCAGTAAAGCTTAAATTGCAGGTCCTCTGAACCTCGAAGTACACTCTCAGCGAAAATACCCTTGCAGCCGCGCTAAATGTTCCACAGCCGTGATTTTCCATCATGGTCATTGGTCAATCTTGTGCCCCAAAACAGCCTATCTGATTCTCACTTTCGCGGACCGCGTATTTTTACCGCTCCCAGTCAGTTCCTAGCCTTAGTTTGTGCACGTTTGACTCCTTCTTGAGTTGATTATGGTTTATTTGCTTCGTTTTGACCAAACCTTGCAAACAAGCACATTAAGTTAGTTTTCGAGAATACCTTTACGCATTTTTAACCCAAAACCTAAGTAAAACAGAGCAAATAATAGGCTAAAATCCTGACTTATCAACTCCCCCAAAACTTAAGCGTTTGCTTGTCCTCAAGCAAACAAGGTAATTCCCACCTCCACAAGAAAAAGAAAGGAAAATTTCAGCAGTCCTAAGGTGACTTCATCAAGCATAAATTGGGACTAACATTACCCTCAACACAAATGCATTATCAACAACATCATATTACGACCTTTTGAGTTCTATAGTTCTAGCATGACACAAAAACATCAAGAGTTGACTCGATTCATCAAGGAAACTCGCTCTCTCATGTAGGTCATTGTGCATCCCAGACTTCTCCTCCTCTACTCTCCTTTAGAAAATCTCACTTTTTAGAATGCATCACTCGGATCAAGGATTTCAAAGAAGTGCGCTCATCACTCTCAAAAGAATACCACAAGTCTGGCTCTAAGTACCATAAGCTTGCCCCTTATGTAAATCACCACTAATGTAAGCTCACTCAACTTGAAATCATATAGGGCTTTAGTAGGATGTAATGAAGGCTTTTGGATCAAGGTAGGACATAACGAACTATGATGGGTTCATCTTTCCTTAAGCACTTCATTTTCTAATTTCAGCTCATACCTTCT
This sequence comes from Nicotiana paniculata, assembly GCA_005239505.1. NCBI lineage: Eukaryota > Viridiplantae > Streptophyta > Magnoliopsida > Solanales > Solanaceae > Nicotiana > Nicotiana paniculata. Next base: position 26,525 of record ML300868.1, read on the forward strand.
TGACTCTTTAAGTCATTTTCTTTTTCCTTAGGGGAACAAGAGAGACACATTGTCACTCTTTCTTACTCATGACAGTCATTTTATCCTTTTCTCATCATTCCATTCCTTTTAACATTATTCTTTTTGACTCCCTTCAATCTTTTCTTTCTTTTTGACATATTTCGTTTTAGCTTTTCATCCTTTTCTTTGCCTTTCCTTTTCATCAACTCTTTTTGTTCTGTGAATTTTTTATCACTTTGAATTCCTCGTCTCTCCCCCAAACTTATGTTTTTGCCAATTGTTCATCATGAATTCTAAGGAAAGATTGGGTGCCAAGAGAGGGTCATTATAAATCGGATAAAGGCTTGTAATGTGGCTATTGAATGAAAAAGGCTTAGGCTCGAAGGGGTTGACTAGGGATAACATATTGGTAGGATATTGAAGCTTTCAAAGTTCAAATGGGACCAAGGAGAGCCTACAATCACTTCCCAAGTCGAGCTACACTTAGGATTTCGCGTAGACAAATATTCAGGGCAAGTTCTAGACTTATTGGCACGGGACTTGGACTTGCATTTCAAATATCACCTCTCAAGCTATTGGATTGTTAAAGAGAACAAAGTTGAGGGCCCACAAGAACCCTAGTTAAGACTGAAGATCACAAATGGATCAAAGAAACCACTTGATGATAGTTTTAGTCAACTCAAGATTCTGAAGGTCACAACTAGAGCTATTCTTTGTCAATCAACTTGTCTCTAACCATGAGGTAGAAGGTAAATGTGTTAGTACCAAGTGAAGCCTACTTGAGCCACTTTTATTCAGTACAACTATATATCAAAGCAAAAAGAAAAACAGACTCAATCCCTTAAGAAGGTTGTCATGCCACCCATCATTAAGAAGAGCCACCTGGTTCACACAACATCCACCTTTAGAAAGGACCGTGGCATTAAGAAAACCAAAGGCTTATTTATCACGAAAAAATGTAAAAAGAAGCTACTAAAGGAAATAAGAAGCTAAGCTATTAAAGAAAAAATACAAAAGAAGTTAGAACGTAAACTACGGGAAGTAAAATAAATATATACAACATGGGATTAAATATATACATGAAATGGTAAAATACTATACAGACCAAAAGTGAAAAATAATGATAAATAAAAAAATAAAGGAAAATAGTATCAGAATTATTACATACCAGTCATCAAATCAAAATAAAACAACCCCTCCCCCCCCCCCCCCCCAAATAAAAGATAGCATTGTACTCAATGCTAAAAGAAAAAATAAGATTAGGGAAGGGATAGAGAGTAAAAAACTCCCTATGTGGTCTCTATCTGCATGGGGTCAGGCACACTAGTCGGGTCCCGAGACTACATAGGCTCATCAGCTCCATCAGGGTCCTCCAACTGTATCTCCAAGTCCTCTGACTGGGGCACCACAAATCTTCTCACTGGATCTATCATCCTCCTACTCTGATGCCTGTGATGTCTGTGTTGCAGGGGCAGTCTCCTCCATAAGTAAATCAAGTGGGAGGTCCCACGGCCGAAGTGAGCTTCTCTACCTCCTTGTTTAGCTTCTCTACCGACTCCTTTGAAGCTTGAGTCTTCTTCATCTTTCTGACCTGTTTGCCCAGCTCCTTGATCACCTTGGAATGAGTATCCAATGTCTCCTGGATTTTATTTTAGTTGTCCAAGAGCTCCTTCTGGTTGGCCAGAAGCTCATTCAATGAATCCTCCACTGATGGAGGCATCTCAAGCTGTGCTGGAGCTACCTGTGTTGCGATTGCACTGGATAAGGTAGATAGCTTTGATGTAGCTACCTGTATCGAGTTGTTGATGCTGGATAGAGTCTGATTAACCCGCAGTGCAGTATGAGGGAAAGCTAAGGAGGAGGGCACAGATAAAGGGGCAGAGGCAGATGGCCCGGATGGTGGAGGTGGCATAGCAGCAGAATAACCTTCAGCTGTGGAAGGCTCAGACCCAATGGTCACTACCCTTGGCTCTTCAGACTGGCCAGAGGTAATAATGGCTTTTCCTTTGGACTTGGGGTTGTTTGCTCCCTGAAGGATGTACCAGGAGAAGTGCCTTTTTGGCCTTATCTTCGTGTCAAAGTTTCTCCCCTCAACCCCCTGGTCCTGTAGGTACATAATGATGAAATTGGGGTAAGGGTAGGATCTTTCTTCCTTCCTGGTTGCCTTGGATATGTTCTGGGAAATGATATTCCCCACATTTAATGGTTAACCCGCCATGATAGAATCTATGAGAATCTCCCTGGATACGGGAATGTCACTGCCATGCTGGGACGAATCAAGGCGGTTGCAGACGAAGGTGCACCACCCTTTGGCTTCAAGGCTAAGGGTGTTCCTGGCAATTGAGACTCCCAGTGTAAGCCAGGCCGGTGTTGTCCCTGGGATGGCTATCACCTCTGTTAGCCATGGCTGGGCAGCTTCATCTAATGCCAACTTATGTATGTATAGAGCTGCGTCTACATCATCAAACTCGGCATATTCATTCGATGTCTTTCCATCAAACCGGACCTTCCTCGTACCTTAGTAACATGGGTTCCCTTTTGTGTGTGGGCAACATTGGTGTAGAACTCCTTGACTAGGTACTTATTTGCATCTGGCAGCATGCTAGTGAAGTATTTCCACCCCACTCTTTCATCAAATTTCCTCTTTACATTAGGATTGTGAGGGATAAGATCTCTTTCTATAAATTGCCGCTCGAGGGTGAGCGACCTTTGTGGACACCATTCCCGGAATTTGTGGTAAGCCTTCTCACTCATGAACCTATCTTCCCATACCGAAGGCTTTCTTGACCTAGATAACCCCTCCACATGGGTATCACCTCCTCTCCCGTCATCCGGAACCTTTTTTTATCATCAAGATAAATATGAGTAGCTGTTGAGCTCGGAGTAACAACAGGCGGGGAAGATGGTGCTGACATCTCACTAATTCCTTCTAATCCATCAGATGGCTCAGACGAGGAGGTAGGTTCATTGACGAGGCGGTAGGGTTATGATTGGGCCTCTTGTTGAGGTTGTGCAGCTTCCCCTTCAGAAATCTCCCGGGATGGGAGGTACTCACTAGTATCAGATAAGTCGGGGTGGGTGGTCTAAGAGTTTGCTTCTTGCCAATGACCCTTTGAGGTGCTAAGGGTGCAGTCTGTTTCTCTATGCCCCGGCCTCGGGAGGATTCTCCCGTCCCTTGTGATTTTTTAGAACCACCACGAGATCGCACCATTGTCTGCATACACAATCAGTTAAAGCTCATTAGTATTGATGTTCAATGAAGCAACAAAGGAAAGTAGATGAAATGATTACCGTTTTTCTCAAAGAAGGAGTGTTTCTCAAAGCAGGGGTCTGCTGTCAGGAAATCGCGGTCCACGTAGAAAGGGACGCGGCCGCTGAAGAGAGGGAATCAGACTACCCAGTCTCTGAAGCTTGTTTTACTCTGACCGAATGGGCGCGGCCGTGAACCTTTTAACGCGGTCCGCGTAAAAATGAACGCGGTCGGAGACCCAATTTTTTAACTCTCTAAAGCTCAGCAACGCGGTCCGCGAAATTATGGACGCGGCCGCGAAAAGTTAATCGCTGACCGCGGAAAAATCTCTGCGTTCACGAACTTATAAGCATATACAGATCTCACAAAAGAATAAACACGGATCACATAATTTGGACCGCAGTATGTGAAATTCAAATCATATTGGCACTGAATAACTAATTAAGACCTAGGTTTTCACTTAGTGCAAAAATTTAGGCAATTAACCAGCATAGTGAACAACCATTATCCCCCACTAGGCATGAAAATCAATTACCCATATTGAATTAAGCCTCAATTATGCATCATTTTTTATTTTGGCATGTATTAACCCTAACTAAAAAGAAAATGTAGAACTAAAAGAAAAGAAAAGAAAGAAATAAAATTAATACCACAATTTGAGCATACCAGTTATGAGATTTGTAGTGGAAAACTACTCTTGATTAATGATATGAGATTTGAAGTTCAAAGTAGAAGAGGGTGAACAATGGTCTAATTGCTCTGAGAGTTCGAGGGTCGAAAAAGGTAATAGTGCTAAGGACGTTCTATTTATACCCACTTACTGAGCGCGTTCCGCGGAATTCCACCATGGTCTGCACTTTTTACCTTTCAACGAGTCTTTGCAGAAGCTGGTCCGCTGAGAGCGGAATGATGAGCACGGCCGCGTATGATAAATGCGGACCGCGACATAATGAACGCGGAAGTGAATACAACTTCAGAGAGTTGATATTCTGGACTTTTCAAGTCCGCGTCCACTAAACAATTGCGCCCCACGAAATGAAGACGCGGACTGCAAAATTTTGAGCGCGGTCCACGAACTTCCCCATACTTAGGCAAATTTTTCCGACCAAAGTCCTGCACTGCACAACCAATTCCTACAAAAACTTCACAACCAGTAAGTCCAAAATAAAGCCTAATCTAAGAACAAAATCAAAAAAAGAAAGAAAAACACATGGGTTGCCTCCTAAGAAACGCCTGATTTAACGTCGCGGAACGACGCATGTTACCATCATCATTGGAAATTGATCAAGGACACCACATGGATGTCATCAAACTTTCCCAGGTAATGCTTCACTCGGTGCCCATTAACTCTGAAGATTTCACCATTTTTGTTTTTCAAATCAAGAGCACCAAACAGAGTCACGTGCACCACCTCAAAGGGCCACTCCATTTTGACTTGAGCTTTCTCGGAAACAATCGTAACCGGGAGTTGAAGAGAAGAACCAAATTACCCTCCTTGAATTCCTTGTTCCGGGCATATTTGTCGTGCAAGTACTTTATCTTGTCCTTATACAAGGACGAGCTGGAATAGGCATGAAACCGGAACTCATCTAGTTCATTGAGTTGCTCCACCCGGAGATTGGCTGCAACATCCCACTCAAGATTTAACCTCTTCAGCGCCCACATGGCTTTATGCTCTAATTCAACCGGCAAATGGCACGCTTTCCCAAATACAAATCGGTACGGAGACATACCGATTGGAGTCTTGTACGCAGTCCTATAAGCCTACAAAGCATCGTCAAGTTTCCTTGACCAGTCCGTCCGATTTGGATTGACGATTTTTTATAATATGCTCTTTATCTCCGTGTTGGAGACCTCAACTTGTCCACGCCTAGGGGTGATAAGGGGTTGACACCTTATGATTGACACCATACTTGGAAAGTAAAGTGTCGAAGGCCTTATTGCAGAAATGAGAACCCTCATCACTAATGATTGCCCGAGGAGTGACAAACCTTGTGAAAATGTTTTTCTTTAAGAATGCCACCACACTCCTTGCTTCATTGTTGGGAAAAGACACCGCTTCGACCCTCTTGGACACATAATCAACAACAACCAGAATGTAATTGTTACCACACGAACTCACAAAAGGCCCCATGAAGTCTATGCCCCAAATGTCAAGAATGTCAATTTCAAGAATAGTGGTGAGAGGCATTTCATCCTTCTTGGACATTCCTCCAGCTCTCTGGCATTCATCACACCTCTTAACAAGATCACTTGCATCTTTATACAGGGTTGGGCAATAAAATCCGTAGCTAAGAACCTTGTAACCAGTTCTCGCCCCACCATGATGACCACCGTAGGGCGAGGAATGACAAGCATCAAGAATACTCATTTGCTCCTCTTCCAGGACGCATCTACGGATCAGACCGTCATTGAAAATCTTGAACAAATAGGGCTCATCCCAATAATAATCAAAGCTATCCCGTTTGAGTTTCTTCCTTTGGTTAGAAGAGAGATCACTCAGGACAATGTCGGTCGCAATAAAATTAGCAACATCTGCGAACCAAGGCATACATTCAAAGAAATTGAGAGGAGTTTTTCATCCGGGAATGAATCATTAATTTCGAGGCCATCATGGGGCCTCCCCTCATCTTCTAAGCATGACAAGTGGTCCGCCACTTGGTTCTCACTTCCTTTTCTATCAATGATCTCGAGGTCAAATTCTTGAAGCAGAAGAATCCATCTCATCAACCTAGCTTTCGAGTCCTTTTTGGTCATCAAGTAATGGAGTGTCACGTGATCGGTGTGAACAATCACTTTGGAACCCATGAGATATGGCATGAACTTCTCCATGGAGAACACAATGGCTAGCAACTCTTTCTCAGTCATCGTATAATTGACTTGGGCATCATTCATCATTTTTCTTGCATATTAAACCAGATGAAATACCGCAATGTCACTAACATCGCACATGAGCTCAAATGGCAAGCTCCAATTGGGTGCGGTAATTATGGTAGTGGTTGTCAATTTATACTTGATAAGTTCAAAAGATTTCATGCACTCTTCATTGAACACAAACTTTGCATCCTTTTCTAGCAGCTTGCACAAGGGGTTCACCACTTTTGAGAAATCTTGGATTAACCTTCGGTAGAACCCCGCGTGCCCAAGAAAACTCCTAACTCCCCTGACGGAAGTAGGAGGAGAGAGCTTTGAAATCACTTCAATCTTCACCTTGTCCACTTCAATTCCGTTATTTAAGATCTTATGGCCGAGGACAATGCCCTCCTCGACCATAAAGTGGTATTTTTCCCAACTAAGCACTAGATTAGTCTCTTCACATCGGGCCAACACTTTCTCAAGATTTTCCAGGCATTCTTCAAATGAGTCACCCACAACACTAAAATCATCCATGAACACCTCGAGGAATTCCACCACAATGTCCATAAATATAGTCATCATACACCGCTGATAGGTAGTCGGTGCATTACACAAACCAAACGGCATCCGGGAGAATGCAAATGTTCCGTACGGACATGTGAAGGTAGTTTTCTCTTGGTCTTCCGATGCAATGAGAATATGGTTGTACCCTGAGTACCCATCAAGAAAGCAATAATAGGCCCGCCCAGCAAGTCTGTCCAACATTTGATCCAGAAAGGGCAATGGAAAATGGACTTGCAGGTCACTTTGTTCAACTTTCTGTAGTCCATGCATACTGTCGCGTCCCCCTTCTTCCTCTCCTTTCGGATTAGTCAGGGTTTTTGATATTATTGGGAATACTCATATAATTTTGGGAGAAGTGATATGAAGGACTTGAAGAGTCACCACCTAACGAATTAAGGTGCGTTAGGGCACCTGTTAAGGGTCACAATAATACTAATTGAATAACCAGAGATTGGGTAAGGGCTTGAAATTACTCCAAGGGGAAGGTGTTAGGCACCACTCAAAGTCCACAACTGTGGTTCCCGGCCAAACAAACTTTGTGAATTTAAGCAAGTAGCAAATAAGCAGTCAAAGTATACGCATGGAAACAAGTAATGATTTTTAAAAGATTCGCAGTCTAAGCACACATATGTAGGGAATAGGGGAGTCCTAAGTTGTTTATCCTATAGGATCACATCAATGCAATGCCCCGTAATCACTCCTCAGTGAGGGGCTACACGTGGCATTAACGCACCAGTCATCATATCCATATCTACCCTTTACCCCACCCCTTAGCGGTTATTAAGCGAATTTATTTAGCAATCTCCATACGTGTTGTTACCCGTCCCTTATTAATGGTCCTAGAGGAATTTGGGACCTGTAAGTATAGGTAGTTCTAGACAGACCCCGAAGGTTTTAAAAGGATAAAATTCTAAGCGACAGGCAAGAACAAATAGAACTGATCAGATAAATGCATGAAAGCAGCTATGAGGCCCAGATTTACCTCCACAAGTAATGCACATAATCAGCACGTCTCAAACGCAAACAAGAGGCAGTTTTATTAGACAAGATATCTAAGTGAATGTCAATGCACAGAAATATGCAGCTTGATTTTTATAAACTCAGAAGCAGGGGCCTAATCAGTTAGCCAACTGATTTTTAAGCATGTTAACCTTTAGACAATTTAGAAGTTGTTTTACCTAAAAGCATGTTGTTCTAGGTGTTACAAAAACACAGGGATGGTTATCAGTTTAATTTAAAACAGGGTAATCATATGTGAGATTGTGCTATACCTTTTCAGGAAACAGTAGTTTAAACTAGGCGTGGTTAAGCAAATGCAGCAGAGTCCTAGAGCATGGTGTCTAATATGCACATATAAAATGCAGAATGATTAAGACATAATTTCAGATCCACAGAATTCCTAAAACATGATTTCTGATGCACAAAGAGTTAGAGGATGATTGAAAACATGATTTTGAATGCACAGGAGTAACAGATTTTATGTTAACGTTTTTTCTTGTCCTAGGAGCAGGATTTCTAAGTGATAAACATAAAGCATGGATAAGATACTGAAACAGTAGACATGAAATCCTCGGAACATGATATCTAGTGCATGTTTGGCATGATTTGAATGAATATGTTGGTCCTAAAACATGGATTCTAATGCAGATAGAAATAATGTAAAGCTTAAAACATGCTTTCTACCCAATGGTACTAACAGAACTATATAGCTACCCTCCCCCATTCACTAGCCATCCCCAATATCTGTTTACAATAATTATTACAAACCAATAGCTGAATGAATTACATAAATAGATAAAAAAGAAGAAGTTAAACTATAGGGAGCCGGAAGCAGGCTCAAATATACCCTGAGGATACCAGATGTTCATAACCTCAACTGTCAAAGTTTCATAGCCTTTCTCATGTCCGGGTGTGTCAGAGTTCCCTAAGGGCCTCAAGGATCCTTGGCAGTGCTCAAACCTAGATTTTATAACCAAAACTAAGTAAGTGCAGTGTGGAAGAGCCAGCCCCAGTGCATCAGAGTTCAAAGGGATCTCACAAGAATCTTAGGGCAGTCACACACTGGAGGGGCAAAACCTAAGGAACTAAGAGTAGGGTGAGTGTGCTTGACATAGTTTTGAAAAGGTTTTGATATGAAAATAGTATTGAAAATGAACTCAGGTGAATGAAGAATTTTTATGAAAATAGAGGGGTTGATTAACAGTAAAATAGTTAAACAAGAAAAGTGTCAACCAAACAAACAGCATATCATCCATAGAGCAAGCAGATTCCACATTGCTCAACAACAGACTTTCACACAGGGAAGTTGGGGACTGGGGATACAAAGGGCATGTACAGTGAACACATAACAGGCAGAAACATAGAGGTTTTGTAGGGGTTTATGGGATTAGGGGATAGCTAATGATACCAACAGTATGAATTCCAAAACAAACAGCTGAGGACAGAGTTAAACGTAGAATCAGACAACTTAAGGTAACAAAATTGCTTTGCAAAGAAAGATTCATACTAGAAACCATACAAACATAAATAGAGCAGAGTCAGGTTGGGACATGCTATAAAGGGATTAAACAAGTTCATAAACATGCTGATCCTAAGTTGAATTAGAAAAGAACTAATATGATGAGTGAAGAAGTAATGTAACCAGGTTAATTACATGTTGAAAAGCTAAACAATAGACAGAAGTAGACTGGTGATTAGTAAACTAAAGCAGTAAGTAAACACATTGAGTTTGGAACTTGGATTTAAATCAGAACATACCAATTAAAGAGAGCAGATACTAAGTATATGGCAGTAGAGTGCAATAATTAGCCTTGGCTTGCAGCCGGCTAATTCAATTGTAGCAGCAAGTAGCAAGAAATAGCATAAAGTTTTTTAAGTGTGAGAGGAAGTTTTTGAACCAGTGAGTTCGTCTGTCTAATGAGAGTAGAAGAGAGCATATATATAGCAGTTTGAAAGCTAGCTAAATACGGTAAGAGTCAAAATTGTTCAGTGATTGAAGAACTCAGAATCAATTAGAGTAAAAATCAATGCAAGTACTCCTTCAATTAAGAGAGTTAACTTCAAATGGTAAAAGATAGGTAACAAATAAGGAAGGAGATCATATATGGCTGAAATATAGCTTAGGAAATAATTCAAACACAGTACAGGTATAGAGTGAGCGATTAAGGCTAGGTACATAAGGTTCTAATTAAGGAAATAACATTAGAATCAATTAACAGTATAGTCAACCACATAATGAAGGCAAGAAAATAATTTAGAAGTCGGAAATCAGTAAAGAGAATCAATCACAGGAAATCAGTAGATGGTATCAAATACAGGAAATAAGGGATTCAATTACAGGAAATTAGGGATTCAAACAAAATAGCACTGATTAAAGGAAACTACTACAAACTTCTGGAATAAACATAGTATAGGCCGGGAGAATCAAAACCAAAAATCCTAATGAGCATAACGGGGTAGAAATCACGGAAATTCAGAACATATTCATGAGAAATAGACATGAATACAAATCAAACGAACAAATCACCATAGACATACTCAGAATCCAGAACTAAGCCAAGAAATTAGGGTTTTAGCACAGTTAATCAGGTTAAAGGGAAAACCTAAATAAACCGTTTAAACATAGTAAATATTATAAAATAACACTTAAAATCATAGGGAAAGTCGTTTTGAAAAAAGGGGTTAAGAAACCCTAGTTATGGAGACGAAGAGACGTTTTGAAAAGATCAGAACGTTCTCATGGAAAACCAGTAAAATAACTCAGAATACTCTTAGATCTGTTACAGATCTAACAAGTTAAGATATAAAAATAGGGTTTCAGAGAAGAATAACCCAGAGGTAGAGAGATTCCAGCTTAGAAACCATAGATCTAGCCGGAAAAAGAAAGATCTTACTCAATCGAGCCATGGCGGCCTGAGAATGGTAAGCACGGACTCAGGGGAGGGAAGTGAACAGCCACTGGTCCCTTGAGGACCTCGAGACAGCAAGAAACCGGGCATGGAGAGCCATTAGAGGCTTGAGGATGGTGAGAATCCATCATAGTCGACGGTAGGCAAGCAATGGCGAGGGGAAATTAGGGTTAGGGCAGAGAGGATTTGGAGAGAAGAGTGAAGGGTGATGGCGGAGTGTGAGAGGAGAAATGAGGGGTTTTGGGGGTCGTTTAGGTTAAATTAGGAAAGGGTTAATCCGGGTCGTTGATCAAAACTGATCAACGGCCAGGATTTAGCAAGAGTTGGGTCGGGTAGGGGTAGGATTTTGGTCCTGGGTGTATAAGGCATTTGGGGTGGCTTAATTTAGGCTATAATTGGAATAGAATAGGGCCATTTGTTAAATACCAAAGATAAATTAATTAAAATAATTTATAAAATATTCACTAATTATGAAAACTGAATTTCATGCATAGATATGTTTTAAAAATGGTTATTTAGCATTTAAAAATATAAAAGACTAATTTCTGGTAAAAAATAATATGAAAATTATATATATGGGCTATAATTGCAAAGTTATTGCAATTGTAGCCAAAAGTACCAAATTGGCTATTTATAGAATAATTTAGACTTAATAAGACCATAAATAATAAATTAAATGAAGAAACGTTTTTGAGATCATTTGTGATGCAATTTTGTAATTATTTATTGGAAATAAAATACTGGACAAATTAATAAAAACGTAGAAAAATTATGGAAAAATACCAATTGCTACTAATGCATGATTTTGAAGGTATATATGCAATTAAAAAATATTTTGGGAACAATTGGGTATCAACAGCTGCCCCTCTTTACCCGGAAAGGATGAAAGAGTTGTTGGGTAAAGATATGATGGCCAATTTTGACCGAGCGAAACGGTTTGAGAGACTTAGGCCGTACCCTGGCTTCTGAGCTGCCTCCATATCCTTGGTTTTATAGGAATCAGGCCGTATATAGTTCCGGATTCACCGGTGAAGTCATCACAAGAACGGACGCAACATCTGGGGATGGGAGAATGAATGGTTTACGGGGGAGATCAGGTTCGATATAGTTGAGGGAACTGGAGCAGGATCGCTCCTGCTGGGATAGCCGTTTCTTGCAGGGTTACCTGCAAATAAGAATACTACAAGCATATATTGTGCATAAAATTAAACATGATGCAGGTTCCCGTTGGACTATGAAATTTATCTTCGGACAGTTAGGGATGACGTCTTTAGACCATGATGTCTTGGGCCATGAATTGTTTGATGAGAGATTCACATGCCATGAAATGATGTTCTCAGGCCATGAAGATGGTGCCTTCGAACTATGACACCTTTGAATAATGATATGCGAATTGAGAGAGATCCTCAGGCCGGGGCATGGTGTCTTCCGGTTATGAGGATGATGCCGTTAGACTATGACGCCTTTGGAAAAGTTGGCGATATTTTAGCCCATGAGATGCAATAATATGATGTCAACAATACAAGTCTTAGTCTTGCGAATTGGGGGGCAGAGCTTAGCCCGAAAGAGAAGCGAACTAAATAATGCTTGAGATACAGCCTTAGTCTCGGTGAAAAAGTAAATTGGAGGCAGAGCTTAGCCTCATGCAAGTATGGAGACAGAGCTTAGCTCATGCAAATGAAGGCAGAGATTAGCCTTATGCAAGTGAAGGCAAATATTATCCTCAGGCAAGGGCAGGCAGAGATTAGCCTTATGCAAATGGAAGGCAGAGGTTAACCCTATGCAAATGGAAGGCAGAGATTAGCCTTATGCAAATGGAAGGCGGAGTTAAGCCTTATTGATGTGTGGCTAGAATTCGTGATTTTAAGCATTATATACCTCGCATTTTATGAGTTTT
>ML300873.1:0-76766 GCA_005239505.1 Nicotiana paniculata
GTATATGATTTTTTTTATTCTTATTCCAGTTATTTGCTAAAGACAAGTAATGAATGGTGTAACCAACTATAAAGCAACTCGAAAAAAAATTAATTTTCTTCTTCCCCGAGTTTTAAATAGCAGAAATAAAAAATAAAAAAATTGCTACAAGTTCAACATTTGGCCGAGAAATCAACAACAAAAATTTGACTTTATATATCAATTATTTGAGAAAAAGTGAGAAAATTTACAATTTCAGTTTTTAGTCCACACATGTATAAAAAATGTATAACTTTGTATAAACTATGGAATACATTATTTATGTATTCCATATACAAAGTCAATCAACCCAGTACTCTAGATTCAAGTTAATTACTAGCTTTTTGAATTTTTAGCTTCACTCAACTAATTCCACCGGTACTAATCAACACCCATTTAATTTTTTTCACCAAAATACATCTTCCTCGTGTTTGTACAAAAAAAAACTCATAAATTGGAATAGGCTCAAAATCTCAGTCCAAAACTTCAATCTTGAAGAAATTTTGACAAAAATTAAGAACCCAGTTCGGCTTTTTCTGATTTTACCTCACCATATTCGTTCTCAAATAGTCACAAACTAGTCCAACTTAGCCAAATCTCCAGGTTGAAGCTTCTCGGAATATTATTAGTTAATTTCACTAATACCCACTCGAATTTGAGCATGACTCAATTTTAGATCTGAAAAGCTTCCAACTTCCTCAAACTAATTTTTGGTGTAAATATCAAAATCTTGACTTCATAACAAACTTAGAGGAGGTGGTCACGGGAGTGGAGATAAGAAGAGGAGAAGCTGCAGAAGAGAAGAGCGAAGATTGTTTTGGGTTAAACACTGAAGCTTTTGTTTCAAGTTATATACAATATGGGCTCCAACGAGTAAATTCCCAAAATATGGGCTCTTTCTGATTTTAGGACTAGGTCGGATTATAACTGTGTAATTATTCCTCAAATAAATTACGATATATCTCCTACATTAAATGAAATCAATTTTAAACTCGAAAAATCTAAAATGCTTAATGTCAAAAGGATAACAAAAACTTTTACAAGTAACCTTATTCACAATGATGTTAAAACTTTCTTGCGAGTTTCAAATCCTTTCGAAAAGGAATGTAATTGTAGACTTGTAGTTTTAACATTTGCAATCCTCTCTATTGACCCAAAATTTAGATCCGGGTTCAACCAATTAGATTTAAATAAAGTAGAGTCAATCTTAACTAATATTAATATCCAAAAGACAAGATAACCGATTTTGTAATGATATAATACATGTATATTTGGTTGAAAGGCAATAAATATGAACAACACTAACAATATTTAATGAATCAAAAAGGAGGGAGATAGCATTAACTAACAATAAATAACAATTGATGACATTTAAGTAAATAAGAACATATGAGTCATCCGAAAAGGTGTGAGATTTGTGGATATTCCTTCTGACAATGATGAATGGTTGATGAGCCTTTGAACACTCAGATTGTTCTTGGATCAAATGGAAAAGTTAGACAAGAATCTTAATAAAAAGGTATTTTTCGTATGTTTGCAATAAGTTTAGATTCTCTCTATAAAGTCAATGTGTTTTCTTACAAGTGAATATCTTCTGCCCCATATCATTATGTCTCTTTCTATTTATAGGAAACATATACCTAAAACCCCTGATAGTACAAGTACAGAGAATATCCACTAGAATACTCTTTTTTGTGTCTTATCCTAAAACTAGCTGTTATAACTCTGTCTAAGATGTTCGACCTCAACCTTGGTCTTCACTTACTCTTCAACCGCATCCTTCATCTCTTATGGGACAACTTTGACCTTGGGTAGGTCTTTGTTGAAGTCGTACTCATAGCATGTGGCAGCCGATAAAGGCTATCTTGATGCTGACATGACTTGCTTATATCAAAGACATTTTTGGGCCCATACAGTTAGTCCCTTCTCTTATTGAGGTCGTCCTCGCTGGTGTGAACATGTGATTTTTACTCGCCATATCGTCCTATAAAAATCTCAATAAATCAATTGATTTTATGAATTTTTGTTGATTTTCAGTGATTAATTGTGAAAGATTTGTATTTTTTGTATATCCATAATTCATCTTTTAAAATTGTTAAAAATTGCATCACTATTATCAAGGAATTATAAAGTTATAATTAACTAAATAGTAGACGAATGATGGTTATTTAACGTAATGTAGTTTTGATAACTAATTACTAAAAATTAATCATTTTTATTCAATAAATTATAGATTCAATAAGGAATATAAAATTGGTCGTTTTATTCTTGATTAGTCTGTAAATAGATGAAAAATAATGTTTAAATTAATTACTACATTTTTGAATTAAATTAAATTTGAACTTAATTAGATTAATTAGTTTAATTAGTTAAGAGAGCCAAAATCGGACCTGGGCCAAGAAATACCCAGGCCCAATCTCTATCTCTATACACTCAAACAACCCAGCCCAAATCCCATAACGCACCCGGCCTGCCCCTACACTACCCAAACGACCCCGTTTCACCCCGGAAGTGATCCCAGCCGTTTATCAAAGCAAATCAAACGACTGGGAACTCCCAACCCTCCACTATAAAACTGTCCAAACACTCACCACCACCCATCATTCCATCCAAAGCCTAACCCCCCCAAACCCTAGAGCCGCCTCCCCTCCCCTTCGTCTTTCTCTCTTCTGTCTCGACCAAACCCTAGCCGCCCTAGGTTTTCGACGCCCGGAAATCGCCTACCGGCGGCGGAGCTCCGCCAATCAACCCCAAAACTTTACCCTATGACCTCCTTCACCCCCTCAATTACCTCTTAGGTTTAGCTCTCCCAATAAACCACCCTATTCCGACCTATTTCGGATCTAGGAATCCAGAAACCCTAGCCTCCCCTTCCAGCCAATTTGAAGACCTTCAATGGTTTCTACCTACATGGATCAATAGCTCTCGTTGAGGGCTATTGATTCATGTGGGTTGAAGACATTTTCAAACCCTCTGGAGTCCGGCCAAGGTCCAGCGATTCTATTTTTTCGGCCAAAATCCGTTTAACGGGTATCCTACTTCTCTTTAATGTTTCTGCATAATATAAAAATAAAAAAAAAAAGAATCATGTTAATCACTGTTTAGTTTAGTTGATTTTGATTTGTTTAGTCATTGTTTTCCTTTTGCCTTTTGCTCATATTTATTTGTTGATTCTGTTAATGCATGTTTGGATTAATCAAACCCGCTTAAATATTGGAATAATGCAAACTAGGTCTTAATTAAGTTTTAACAAACTGTTTCATGTATCCATGTGCCCATTATTCTTTTCCTTTTCTTTGTCATTTTTTCTTCTCAATGAAACAAAATCCTATGTGTGTGTTTAAAATTACTGTTCTAGTTTATTCTTTTACTTTTATTTCTGTTAATATCGCCTCAAGTTGACATTGTGCCTTAGTGGCTAAAAATATTAGTAATATGAATTCCTCATAAGTCTGTCCATGATCCCCCTCTGTGTGTTTTCCTAGTTCACTGACATTCGTCTAGAATACTGATGATCATGTGATTAGGAGTTGTATTCGCTAAGTCATGTGTTTGTTTGTAATAATTCACGGTTTTGAGGTTCCTAAGTATTGACTGTCATTAGTTAATTGCCAATAAGTTTCGTTAGCTAATTGATTATCTACCTAATTGTGTGGTTAATTAAGATTAATTGACAATAAGATAGAACCTCCTAATTTTTCCTTCTTAGATGTTTAGTTAACCAGGGTTTAACCAATTAACTTAAACAGATCACCAACATAATTAATTTGATTAACCCAATCCTAGTTAAGTAGTAACCTGGACTAGGGTTAATTAACTAGGTTGGTAGTCTCTTAAACAACTAACTAAGTCCTAAAACCTGTCCATGATAACTAGTCAGGATTAATTAGCTAAAAACAAATCATTTAACCTAGGCTTAATAATTAAGCAACACCTAATCAACCTCTTAAACGAGTTTAAAATTAGTAGGGATTAAGCCTCTTAATTAATCAAGTCTAACAACCTAGTTTGTTTCTATCAATTATTCTAAGACAAACTAGTCTAGGACCAGTTGTGCATTTGAGTTAACTAAGTAATTTCACCTTTAAATAATTTCAACTCCCTCAACCTAGAAGTTAACTTAGCTAACCTTTTAAGTATTTAACTAAAAATCTGTCCAAAGATAATTAGTTTAGGGTTAGTTAGCTAAAACAAATTAGTTAACCTGGGCTTAATCATTGATCGAGTTCCTGATTTTAGGTAATCAAGTTAAGTTAATTTAACTAAATCAGTTTACTTAATTTGAGGAGCTGAATTTATTGACCTCCTTCATTTAATTAGTATGAAAAACTATCTTTAGGCATTTAATCAATTAACCTCTAATTAGTTGACCTAACTTTGGTCAAAGAATAACTAGTAGTCACCTAAGGGACCTAACTAGTGTTAGTTAACTATAGTTAAATGATAACCCAAATAAATAACCCTGGTTACCTAATGGTAAATTCAGAGACTCTAAGGGGTACATTAGGTAACTCAGTTTAGGAAATCAGACTCTTAAGGTTAAAAGGGTATTTTCTAAAGAGGAAAGTTCTAGAATAGGGGCAGCTGTCCCAAAGATAGGGTTGACAACTGCCCTATGTAATATTGAGTGCTGTTTTTCAGCTTTGGATAGGGAATATTCAAAAGAATATCCCATTCCCAAATATCCTATAAATAGACCCTCTTTCTAGAGATTAGGGGGTTACATTTTTTACACTCTTTGAGCTGCTGGAATACAGAATCCTCCCTATTCAGAAATACTTTTTCCATTTAAATGGTTTTGAAAAAGAAGAGTATTATTAGAAAAATCTGATTTCCTTTTGGAAAACAAGTTCATAAGTAGGTGGCCTAGTTCAGCTGCTATCTTCTCTTTTCTGAATTTTGGATTTCTGGAAGTTTCCTTCAAACATTCATACTCAAGATTTCTCGGTGTATTCTTGCTGGGCTGTTTGGTTTTCTTTGGGGTTTCTGTTTGCTGTTGCTGATCTCTCTTCTTTCTTGCTGTTCATTTTCATACTTGACCTTTATTTGGTCAAGTCTCTTTACTGTTTCTCTCTTAAAAGGTATGTATTAACTCATCTCTTCTTAATGAAATTTCTTGAACTGGAATCTTCTTCTTCTTCTCCCTGCTTAAATTAGTTGTTCTTGATGAATGAGGTTATCTCTTATGCTTTATGTAAATGTGATTGTATAGGTGTTTATTATCATATTAATGAACCTGTGGATGTGATAAATACTGTTTTGTTGTTGGTATTTCTTTGCTTAAATATTCTGTATATTTCAGGCTAAATGTATATAAATATGGTGAATACTCATAGTTCTATATTAGGAAACAAGCTGTATTAGGATGGTGAATCTGACCTTATCTATGGTCAGGTTCTATCAATAAGAATGCAGAAATAGGCTTTCAATTGAGTCTCTTTGGTCAATAAAGAGATTTAATAAGCAAGTCTCTGGATAGTTTAGGATGTTGGCATTAGGGTAGATGAATATGACTTCTTAATAGTCACATTCACCCCTTAGTAGTGCACAAACATTAGTATGGTTGGCTGAAGTTTACCCTTTAAAGGGTATACAATATGTAATTAAGAAAGGCATTAGAGTGAGGAATCTGAACCCTTGAATGGTCAGATTCATCCTCCAAAAATGCCTAAATAAGCAAGCCTCTATATGGTTTAGAATTATGTTAAGTTAGCACTAAGGTAGATGAATCTGACTTCCTAATAGTCAAATTCACCCCATTGATAGTGCATGAACAGTAGTTTAGCTTGCTGAAAATTATCCTTCAAAGGGAATAAGTGTGTAATGAGAAGGAGCTTTAGGAAAGTGAATCCGAAATCACAAAATGGTCGGATTCACTCCTCAAAATGCCCATGGCAGTCAAAGCATTTGAATAAATGCTGGCTAAAATCTGTTGCATAACATAAAGATAATTGTTAAGAGTCTAGACAAAGTGATATCATTGGATTGGAATCTTACCCTTTCTATGGTTAGATTCAGTCCATAAAAAGGCATGAACATATTTTGTTCTCATAGGGCATCATTAAGGTTGAATCTAACTTCCTCTTATGGTTAAATTCATCTCACAAATGCCCAAAGATCTGTTGTTAATACTGTCCAAGTACTCAAACCTTGGACTTACAATTTTAGATTAACATTGAAAAATACATATTCCAAAGTCTCTGAAGGCTGGCTCGCACAGGAGTAGTTCTGCCCCTTCTTTATTCTTGTTATTCATTGTTTTCATCTTTTAGGAAATTGTATTTCATAAGGAAATGAGGATGTAATACTATAATCTTGTATTTTAGTTGTAAATTTGGACTGTAAACTATTATTTTAGCTTTTCTTTTCGTCTTCTTCTTTTACTTTTCTTTCTAAATCCAAAATCGGGCCAGCTTGATGAAACAACCCATTAGGGCTTTAATCAGGTGTAGCTCCCTAGGCTATTGGGCCATAAGGGAGCAGGTAGGCCTAACAATTAGAGTTATTTGCTCTAAGAAGTAGCTTAATTACAGTAGATAATTAGATCAAAAGCATGAATTTGTACTCGAATTAGTATATACGAGGTCTCTTTATAATATTAGCTAAATTTCCAAAATCAGTTATCTTAACAAAAATTAGTAACTCAAAACATCCTTTTGATTCATCTCACATTCTGCATCCTGTCTGAAATAGATAAAGCGTAATACATATGAATCATGAATTCAAAAGGCATGTATTAGGCTACTGAAGTTGTTAAAAATCGCTAAGTTAGCAAATCGAAATTGGTAAAAAAAACAGTTTGTACCACGTTCTCTTCAAGGTTGTAAAATTATGTTTCAAAGTTTATCAAATTCGAGCAAGATCAGTGACCAAAAAGGCTCTTGCATATTTGTATAAGCGTGTACAAATATATATATCCATGAATGATGTGTATTGTGTTAGCATATTCCTACTTTTGTTAGACTGAAATATGGATTGTTTTAAGTTTTGCGAAACTTTGTTTGTTGACCTATCATGAAGTAATCAAATTAATCAAAGGCTTCACCCTTATTGAAAAATTAGTCACAATTAGGTTTGGCTAAAGAGTTAAATGATAAAATTGGGCTAAAATACGGCCATAACCCAAAACATGTTACCTTTAGGCTTTTGAACATCATTTTAGGTAATCCTTAGGTAGAATGAATACCTTTACTTTGAAACTTGACAAAAATTGATCATTACCCCAAAATTACAATAAACTACACTCGAGAGTGGCAACTCATGCCCCCGACCCTTAACTCTAAATAACTAATAAAAATACACATAGCGATCACGGGTGCATTTCATGTGACGTTTTTGCCATGTGCTCAAAAACAACAAGTGTACGCCATCGTAACTTGTCCAAGATAAATCCATAAACGTCCTAAGCGATCTTAAAACTAAAACGCTCTTTCGATAAATAGAAAACTCGAACATCGCCACAAATAGGCATTATAAAACCGTCACGACCATAGTCTTGACTACGTAATCTACACGCGGGTGCGACAACTCATTTCCCCGTCTTCAACTTCAAACTATAATAAAAATCACACGTTGTAATTGCGGGTGCATTTCATGTGGCGTAGTTATAATGTGTCCAAAAACAAATAAGTGCACGACATCGTGACTTATTTCAAGATAAATCCATATTAAAAGCGGTTTAAAAAGTGAAAAAAGGCTAAAAAGCACAATAGGTTTAAAATATGTAAATAATTAGATAATTAGGCCAAATATTAATAGTTAAGCGACCGTGCTAGAAACACAGAATTCGGGAGCACCTAACACCTTCTCCCGGTTTAACAGAATTCCTTATCCGGATTTCTAGTTCGCAGACAATTTAAAACAGAGTCAAAATTTTCTCGGTTTGGGATTTTAAAATAAAATGGTGCCCCAGAACACCGTAAAAATCCGGGTGGCGAATCTGAAATTAATAAATAATCTCAAAATCAAATAATGTCACTTAAAGCGGAAAAACCCTCTTATCCAACCTTACGTGGAGGAAAAATGAGGTGTGACAGCTCTGGCGACTCCGCTGGGGATCAAATTGAACCCAGAATCTCTGGTTCAGAGTTCAAGAATTCGAGCTTATATAACTGTTATGTTTTGGCTTTTATTGTCTGATTTTATGTGTTTAAACCTGACGTGCTAATTTCCACATTTACCGCTTTGATATTTATCTGAATTGGATATAAATTGTTCTAAAACCCCTCTTCTCTCTGAGTCTTTAAATCATCTAGGAAGTGTGCACTTTGTGTGACTTCTTTTCTTTTAGAGTCATATCCAAATTTTAGAACAAGGTACGGACAAGTTACAAAGCCGGTGAAGCTTCTGTATTCCCGGTACGCTGCCCCCTCGGCTCGAGCTGTCCGTTCGGGTAAGCCTGGTCTAGAACAAAACCCCAGGATTTAAACTTAGTATAACATAGCCTCATGATGGATCCCTAGTAGGAACGATTATTTGCATCACGTGCATTTGACTTAGGGGACTCAACACAGGGGTTGGGTCCGTCTAGGACAGGTGTACCCAAAAATAAAAGACTACCCTGATGCATCTTACCTGCTACGTATGCATTTATTTGTTTCAGCTTGTGTATTGACCGGCTAAAATAAAAAATAAAAAAAAACGAACAGAGAAACCAAGAGTGAGGTAGAATAGAAAATTCAGTTTTGAAAATCCTCGTATTTATCCCGAGACTCTGCCAAAATTTCTGAAAATAATATTCCAAAACAAAATGAGTAGGTGTATACTTTTTAATCAAATAAAATTTTCCCGAACTACGTATTGTTTAATTCTCACCGGTGTGGGATACGTAGGGAACCCTCATCGGGTCCAACTCTATTTTTCAAAATAAAATTAGGTGACGCCATTATAGCCTGATTGCCCAAGTGGGGCACCGGAAGGCCGTTTTTGCAAAAGTTGTCGTCTGTGGTTTGTCTTTAAATTTCGAACCAATTTGAAAACACAGTCTTAAAAACTTCCTACCCGAAGTATCGAAGGGTCGTATTCACAAAAATGGTCCATTACAAAACCTTGTGCAAAAATAACACTTTCCAAAATTTTTGTGGTTTTAATCAAAAACGAATGTGTAGGATGAATACAGTTGAAAACATTCCCTTCAGGGAAGTCGAGGAAATCCCTCTAGGACTCCATATGTGGTGGAGCGACTTGGGGGAAGCTAGTAGAAAATCTATTATGAAAGCTTTAGGCGGACTTAGTGGTCTTCTAAAAATCAAGCCGAGGTTGGACATCGTCGAGGCTCTAGTACCGTTTTGGGATCCCGCCCATAACGTGTTCCACTTTTCAAACTTTGAATTGACACCCACGCTAGAGGAAATAGCAGGGTATGTTGTTCTCAATGACAATCTTAGAAGTCGGTACCCAGTGGCACCCAGGGAGGTGACTCCACATAAGTTCTTGGATCTGTTGAGCATTAGTCGGGACGTCCAAGACCCACACCTGTCCGAAGGTTTTTGCACTTTCTATTTTCTTTACAGACGTTGTGGATATCCCCGAGGTTATGAGGCTGACAACACTGGTCTAACTCACAAAGATCAGGCTAAATGGGAAGCCCGTCGGGGGCTAGCTTTTGTGGTAGCATTCTTGGGCACCTTTATTTGCCCAAGAAGTGACATATTCATAGATATCAGACTTGTGGGAATGGAAGATTTCATGATGAAAAAATCCAATGGCACACTTATACCGATGGTCTTAGCCGAGATTTACCGTGCTCTGACAGTTTGCCAATATGGGGGAAAGTTCTTTAAGGGGTGCAACCTGCTTCTACAAATCTGGTTGATCGAGCACCTCTGTCACTGCCCAGGCTACATGAACTACGGCTTAACTGGTTTGAATTGCATCGAGGAACATGGTACTCGGGTAAAGGGCCACAAATTTCCTGAGGGAACGGAAGCTTGTCACTCATACTTGAGTTCATTGACTGCCGACCAAATCGAGTGGACATTCAGGTTGCTCCCTGTCTTTTGCGAGGTTATCAATCTGTCTATTGAGGTTTGCTATCTCCTGTTAATGAGCCTGCGAAGCATTCAGCCATATGCCCCACACCAGGTCTTACGCCAGTTGGGGAAACAACAGGGTGTTCCCCATGACGAGGACTTAAGCCAACAAGCCATTGAGTTATGCCTGAGAGCTGCATTTCCTAAAGGCAGGGTCTGTCAAATCTGGAACGAGTGTAGGTTTTTAGAACCTCAAACTCGGGTGAGAAATTTATCTAAAGGGGAAGTGGAGCCCGCCTACACTTCTTGGTATGGCATAAGAGGCAGAGAGCATCAAGAGCAAGAACGACCCGCAAAGAGACCCCACGTGCAACAATTCACCGAGAAAACACAAGAGCACTTGGCTTGGTTAGAAAAGGAAAATAGCTACCAAGCTACCATAAGCAAATTGGAAGCCTAGGTCAGGGAAATCAAATTTGAAAACATTCTACATACTGCCACAATTGAAGGGGAGAGAAATAGGTTAACCCAAGAAAATGAAGTTCTCCGGGCCCAAATACAGGAATTAAAAACAGTTGCTGAGAACCCAGAGAGAAGCAGAACTGATGAAAGGCTTATCAACAGTCTGAGGCATAAAGTGTGCAACTGTGGGAATGATCTAGACAAAGCTGAAGAAGAATTGGCCGGAGTTCGGGCAAGATTAACAAGAAGTGCAGAGGAAAGAACAGAGTTTGTCCAGAGACTGAAAAGGAAATATGACCAAGAAGTCATAGGCTTGAAGGAAAAGGTGGCCATCCTCGAGAACGAAATGGCCAAATAGGCAAAAAGGTTCAAGGCAGACAAGGAACAATGTTATACCATGATGGTTCAGTTGGAGGAAGATTTGCAACAATTGCAAGAAAAGAGTCATAAGAACGCCCAGGTTCTAGAAGCTAGGTCTCAACAGATCGGGCGCTTACTCCAGGAAAAGGGCATTATCAACAGAGGGTAAGAGAAATTGCGAATTATATTGTCACAAAATGCCAAGAGTGTCAAGATATGACTCATACCACCTTCTTCTCGGCAGTAATGATATTCGTCCACAAGATAATGGACGATCTACACCGCCTCCAGCAAGGTTTGGTAAGGAGACCCGTGGAAAGACCGAATGATGTCCCGCGGGCCCCTGGAGCAGTAGAAGCACTCATGTATTCTTGATGTCCTTTCCGAGTATGTATTTCATTTTCCTGTTTGAGTCTACTTTAAGTCTTTGTAGTTTCTTTAAAATTTCCAAGAAAATATGTCGGAGTCTTTTGTAATGAATGAAAGCTGGAAGTTTTTTCCTCTAATGAAATGAAAATTCGAAAATGCTTATGTCCTTTGGTATTTATTGCATGAACTACGTGATGATCTGATTCACGCGGCGCCGTGATACGTAGGCAATCCACATAGGATTCAATCATAACCATAAGAAAAGAAATCGAGCGAGGAATAAAAGAGCAGAAACAATAACAAAGGAAGGGAAAGAATGATAAAAAGGGAAAAACCGAGAAATAAAGTCGG
This sequence comes from Nicotiana paniculata, assembly GCA_005239505.1. NCBI lineage: Eukaryota > Viridiplantae > Streptophyta > Magnoliopsida > Solanales > Solanaceae > Nicotiana > Nicotiana paniculata. Next base: position 11,532 of record ML300873.1, read on the forward strand.
GATGAAGTACACAACTGTTGCAAAAACATATAGAAAAGCATTTAAATTGCTCAGGTGCATTGCATACCTCAAACGTGCGATTGCCTATGTGATAAATGTTTCAACCTAACATTTTGTTGGTTCGATCTTAAAGGTATTTTTAGGTGGTTGGTTTTGCGGTAACCTGGTTTCCCATCCTTACTTCACTAGATCAAAAGGGAGCATAGAAATGGCGTCTGAAAGTCACTTGCATTGTCAACTCTTCCGTGGAAGACCTAAATCCATCCATCCCAACATCTGAGTCAGCAACAGCTAAAGAGAACAGGACTATGCGTTGCCGCATGCTGGAAATGTGGGACGCATGGTCCAATGGTAGGGAAACACCCAGTACCATCCCGGGTTTCCCAGAGATAATCCCAGGGCAGGCGGGACATCCAACATCCCCATAAGCTATCCAGCCACGTCGTTTGGATATCTAACTATGTCGCCTCACTTTGCAGGAAGGCCTTATGAGGTTCGCCCCCAGGCCCTGTTTTCTGGTGTGTCTTCCAACATCTTCACCGCACCACCAATCTCTGCCACGGCTCCACCGACTATCTCTGGGCCAAGTTTCGAGCTGCCAGCATTCACATTCCAAACACCGTCCGTCCATCTGGATACCACTCATGTTACTCCCAATGCATACCCTCAACAAACTCAGTCTGAGATCACTTTGGGACAAGATAAGAAAATACTTGAGCACGAAGAAATGACTCGGAAAATAAATATTATTGAACAGATCCTCAAGAATATACAGGGGATGAGCGGGCAGAAAAGCGTCTCCTATGCAGACTTGTGCATGTTCCTGCACATCCATTTGCCTCTTGGGTTTAAAACCCCCAAGTTTGAAAAATATGACGGACATGGGGACCCCATAACCCATCTGAAAAGGTACTGCAACCAGCTCAGGGAGCAGGTGGGAAGGAGGAACTTCTCAAGGCATATTTTGGAGAAAGCTTGACGGGGATTGCATCAGAATGGTCCATGGACCAGTATATATACCGCTGGCACATATGGGATAACCTGGCACGGGACTTTTTTCGGTAATTCCAATACAATGTGGACATCGCTCCCGATAGGAACTCTCTATCCAATCTAAAAAAGAAATCTCAGAGAGTTTTAGAGAGTACGCCATCAAATGGCGCGAGCAGTCCACCAGGGTCAAACCTTCGATGGATGAGGTTGAAATGGTCAGCGTCTTTCTACAAGCACAGGAAGCTGATTACTTCCAAAATATGATGTTCGCCATGGGCAAACCATTTGCGGAAGCAATCAAAATTAGAGAAATGGTGGAGAATGGTCTAAAAACTGGTCGTATCCTGAGCCAATCTGCCATAAGAGCAACCTCTCAGGCCATCCAAAGCGGATCCGGGAGTGCGGCCAACAGAAAAAAGAAAGAAGAAGGGGCCATGATGGTTTCAGATGTCAGGAAGCCTCGACAATACCCATGTCCGTTTCCCAAAGCTTCCCAACATTACTATCATTACCAAGACGCAGCTTATGCTACTCCCCTTTTTCCCTATGCGGTAATGAACTCTCAACCACATCCCATGCCGCAACAACAATACAATCAGAATAGAGCTCTACCTCCGAGAAACAAGCATCCTCCCCCAGCTCCATATAATCCATGCCCTCCCCAAACTACCCGTACAACACCTACCCCCGTGAACCACCAAGGAGACCCAACTTCACTCCTATCGGGGAGCCGTATTCAATCCTCTTCCCAAAATTAGTCCAGATGGGGATTTTACAACCCGTACCTCCGACCAGGCAAAACCCAGCATCAACATCATACAAGCCGGGAAACAATTGTGCCTACCATTTCGGAGCTGGAGGGCATGACACGGAGGAGTGTTGGACCCTCAAAAGAGCCGTGGAAAGCCTTATAGAACAAAAAAAAAGTGGTGTTAATGGACGAAGAAGCTGCCAATGTGACGAACAATCCAGTGCCCACTCACAATCATGGGCCCGTCATCATCATGATTTGCAAGGACCAGGATTTTGATCCAGCTCTAAAGGCCATCATTGCCATCACAGATATGGAAAGAAAGCCCAAGGCAGAACCCAAACCAGTCAAGGAGATGAATAAGAGTAACCCCGTCTCCCAGGTCACGTAGAAAGCTGAGACTGAAACAAATAGGGGACCCTCTAAAGACGTTGTCCTTTACTTCCCCAAGGCACCCAGGAAGGACTAAAGTGTGATGAGCCATCGTAGAAGGTTACAATTCAACAAGACAATAATGAATGGCCCAAAAATGTACGTGCCGAAAGGGAAGTATGTGGCGCGGGGGCAAATAATTTCACCAAGGCTGAATGAGCCCGTGGTTATTAGCCGCGCGTCGCAAACTCCCATGAAGAATACTACTGTCGTCCCCTGGAATTACCACAGGACGGTGGTGACGTACAAAGGGAAAGAAATTACTGGGGAAACAGGTGATATAAACTCATCAAAGAAATACCTCGACCTGGAAGAACTGAACAAAAGCAAGCTGAAACGCTTTCCGCCTAAAAGGTCGATCAGTGTCAGAGAGGCAGAAGAATTCTTCAAGAATATGAAAACCGTTGAGTACGCCGTAATTGAGGAGCTAATAAAGTCCCCCTCTCAGGTCTCATTTCTATCCTTGCTGGTAAATTCAAACGAGCATCAAAAAATCCTGATCAAAACACTTAACGAAGCATACGTTCCGGCCAAGACCACAGTTGAGCAAATGGAAAGAATGTCGGAGCGATTTTTCAAAATCAACCGGATCTCATTTAGCAAGAATGACTTCCCCCAGAAGGGGCTACCATAACAAAGCTCTCCACCTAACTGTTAAATATGAAGGTTACTATGTGAAAAGGGTTATGATGGACGGCGGATCTGGGGTTGATATTTGCCCTCTCTCGACCCTACAAAGAATGGAAATCGTGACTGAGAGAATTAGGCCCAACAATGTGTGCGTCTGTGGATTCGTTGGTATCAAGAGAGACACAGTCGGGGAGATTGATTTGGTCTTGACAATCAGCCCTGTAGATTTTGAGGTGACATTCCAGGTCATGGATATGGATACTTCATGCAGCAGGGGCAGTGCCATCTACTCTCCACCAGATGGTTAAGTTCGAATATGAAGACCAGGAAATTGTGGTCCATGGAGAGGACGAGCAATCTATTTATAGGGACCCATCAGTCCCCTGCCTGGAAGCAAGAGAAGGCAGCAAGCACATAGTCTACCAGGCTTTCGAGATTGTGGTGGCGGACCAACATGAGGAAGGAATCCCGTGACCTCAACCCTTCCTATCAAACGCATCAATTATGGTCGCTAAGGACATGATTAAACATGGGTACACACCTGGAAAAGGGCTCGGGGTGTCCTTACAAGGCATTAAAGAACCTATCACCTTGCCTACCAATAAAAAGTTCTTTGGCATAGGGTTTCAAGCTACTCCCGACGATGAACAATGGGCTGACCAACGTAAGAAAAATGGTTGGATATTGCCTCGGCCAATACCACACATCACCGCATCATTTGTCAAGCCAAAATACGTGGAGGAAGAGGAATACGGCCGAAGAAATCAAAGAAATATGCGGAGCAATGAGATAGATGTTGTATGAGGCCCATATGGTCCAACTAGGAGAAGGCGCCAGCACTACCGAAGTGCAGTATATGGGAACTGACGCCAAGTTGCAAAACTGGAAAGCTACTCCATTCCCCGTCAGGCTGGAGTCCCGGTAGTTCAACTTTTGCCATCCTTTCTGCATTATGAGTTATTTCAGGGTGTAACTCAAGTGTTTTTAAATTCTTGCCTTTAAATTCTGATGTAAACCCTCCTATGTTCAAATTCAATGAAATGAAATCAAAATTTCATCGTCTATTTTCTTTCTAATTTTTGTTTACTTTTCTTATTTTTTCAGTCCTAATAATGCGGCTTTAAAAAACATGACATGCTTGCGGACTTCATGATCTTATCTTAATACGCCGCCTAACCTCGAAATAATGAATCAAGAACTGGAATATGACGAAGAAGAGGCTTTTAGGTAAATAAATCAAGAATTGGAGCAATTCGAGAATAAGCCTAAGCCAAACTTAAACGAAAGGGAACCCGTTAACTTGGGCAATGAAGAGGAGATTTGAGAAACCATGATAAAGGTCCACACGGATGAAAAGACTAGGGACGCCTTGATTGAACTCCTATTTGAATTCAAGGACGTGTTTGCTTGGTCCTACGATGGCATTCCCGGACTAAGTATGGACTTGGTGGTACACAAATTGCCAACCTGCCTCGGTCATCCACCTGTCCAACAAAAGCAGAGGAAATTCAAAACGGACATGAGTGACAAGATCAAAGAAGAGGTCGCTAAACAACTAAAGGCTGGAGTAATCCGAGTGGTCCACTACACCACCTAGCTGGCCAATGTGGTTCCAGTGCCTAAAAAGGACGGAAAGGTCCGAGTATGTGTCGACTACCGAGATCTGAATAAAGCAAGTCCCAAAGATAATTTCCCACTACCAAACATACATATCCTAGTTGACAATTGTTCCAAACACGAGGTACAATATTTTGTCGATTGTTATGTCGGATATCACCAGGTGTTGATGGATGAAGAAGATGCAGAAAAGACAGCCTTCACTACACCCTGGGGAACATATTGTTACCGGGTCATGCCATTTGGTTTAAAGAACGTTGGGGCAACTTATATGAGGGCCATGACCGCCATATTCCACGACATGATACATCAGGAGATCGAGGTGTACGTGGATGATGTGATCATTAAATCCAGGACCCAAAGTGACCATGTGCAGCATTTGAGGAAATTCTTCGAACGCCTGCGCAAATATGATTTAAAATTAAACCCAGCCAAATGCGCTTTCGGAGTTCCATCCAGAAAATTACTGGGATTTATAATCAGTCGACGGGGCATTGAGCTGGACCCGACAAAGATAAAATCTATTCGGGATCTCCCTCCCCCAAGAACCAAAAAAGAAGTCATGAGTCTGTTGGGTAGGTTGAATTACATCACAGGTTCATCGCTCAGTTGACCTCCACATGCGAGCCTATATTCAAGCTGTTGAAAAAACATGCAACCATCAAATGGACATAAGAGTGCCAGGATGCTTTCGATAAGATCAAAGAATATTTGTCAAATCCTCCAGTGTTAGTCCCACCAGAATCGGGGAGACCTTTGTTCATATACCTGACGGTACTAGAAAATTCCTTTGGGTGTGTTCTCGGGCAACACGATGCAACCGGGAAGAAAGAGCAGGCCATTTATTACTTAAGCAAGAAGTTCACAAGCTACGAGTCCAAGTATTCTCAGTTAGAAAGGACTTGTTGCGCTCTAACTTCAGAAGCTCCGACATTATTTATTGGCTTATACCACCCACCTCATCACGAGGCTGGATCCTTTGAAGTACATATTCCAAAAGCCAATGCCCACAGGGAGATTAGCAAAATGGCAAATCTTGCTCACATAATTCGATATTGTCTATGTCACTCGCATAACTATGAAAGCTCAAGCATTGGCCGATCATCTAGCTGAAAATCCGGTTGATGATGAATACCAACCCTTGAGCACTTAATTTCTGGATGAAGAAATAAACTCCGTCGAAGTAATCTCGGAAGGCGCTGACACCTGGAAAATGTTCTTCGATGGAGCAGCCAATGTGAAAGGTATTGGGATAGGAGGGATCTTGATTTCACCCACAGGACAACACTACCCTGCCACGGCCCGCCTCCGTTTCTTCTGCACAAACAATACTGCTGAATATGAAGCTTGTATAATGGGCATGAACATGGACATTGACATGGATGTAGAAGAGTTGTTGATCATGGGGGACTCCGATTTGATCATTAAGCAGTCTCAGGGAGAGTGGGAAATTCGAGATGTTAAACTCCTTCCCTATAGAGAGCATGTGGAGAATCTTAGTAAGCGATTCAAAGCCGTCGAGTTCAGATATATTCCTCGGTGCCATAATGAGTTAGCCGATACGCTGGCCACCCTAGCTGCAATGCTGCCCTATCCGGGTAATGTTCGCATAGACCCATTGGAGATCCAAATCAAGGAAAGACATGGTTATTACAACACGGTCGAAGTAGAACCCGATGTCCAACCATGGTATCATGATATTAAAAGATTTTTGAAGACAAGAGAACATCCCGATCAGGCCAACGGAGACCTAAAGAGAACCATCCGAAGGCTCGCCAGCAGTTTCTTCCTAAGTGGGGAAGTACTGTATAAAAGGACTCACGATCTAAATCTGTTAAGATGTGTAGACGCCAAAAAAGCCGAAAGTATCATGAGCGAGGTCCATTCAGGAGTATGCAGTCCCCACATGAACGGGTACGTCCTCACAAAGAAAATTTTGCGGACTGGATATTATTGGATGACCATGGAGAAAGATTGTTTCGGTTTCGTCCGGAAGTGCCATAAGTGTCATATACATGGCGACTTAATCCATGCACCACCATCATAACTGCATCCTATGTCGGCACCCTGGTCGTTTGTTGCCTGGGGAATGGATTTCATTGGGCCAATCGAGCCAAGGGCCTCAAACGGGCACAAATACATTTTAGTTGCTATCGACTATTTCACGAAATGGGTCGAGGTCATCACGTTCAAAGCTGTCACTAAGTAAGTGGTGGTGGATTTCGTGCATGCTAATATCATCTATCGTTTTGGTATCCCAAAAACTATCATTACCGATAATTCCGCAAATCTAATCAGTAACTTGATGAGGGAGGTATACGAACAGTTCCAGATAACACACCGCAACTCGACCCCTTATCGGCCCAAAGCCAATGGCACCGTTGAAGCAGCAAACAAAAACATCAAGAAAATTCTCAAGAAAATGATTCAAACATCCAGGCAATGGCATGAAAAGTTACCGTTTTCATTGTTGGGATATCACACGACCGTGCGCACATCGGCTGGAGCTACCTGTTACCTATTGGTTTACAGCACTGAAGTTGTAATACCCGCAGAAGTTGAAATTCCTTCCCTTCGAATTATTGTCGAAGCAGAAATTGAGGACAATGAGTGGGTCAAGACCCGACTGGAGCAATTAACTTTGATTGATGAGAAAAGAATGGCCGCAGTGTTCCACGGACAATTATACCAGCAAAGAATGGCCCACGCTTACAACAAGAAAGTGCGGCCTAAGAACTTCGAAGTAGGGCAACTCGTTTTAAGACGTATCCTCCCGCACCACGAAGAAGCGAAAGGAAAATTCACCCCAAACTGGAAAGGTCCATACATCATAAGAAAATTGCTACCAAAATAAGCGTTATACTTGGGGGACATCGAAGGAAATGACCCTGAATCGGCTGCCAATGCAGATGTCGTCAAAAGGTACTATGTTTGATCCTCTATATATTTTCAAATGCTCTCTGGTTGGGATGAAGAAGGCTTTCATTCTCGCTACCCAAACACCATTAACCCTTTTGCAAGCCCTTTGAGTCGGTTACTCTTCTTTGATTACCCTCTTTGGAACCCGAAAGTGTTATTGGAAAAAACAAATGTTGAAAAAAGAAACAAAAATGATGAAATGAAAGAAAAAAATCAATCAAAAAAAAAAGAAAAAAAGAAAAGAAACGGAAAAAAAATCAAAGACGGAAAAAAAAAACAAAAGTTTCCTGAATTACGTTAGACTTGATTCCGAAAGGATATGTAGGCAGCCTCTCCCTGGGGTTCAGTCACACCAAAATAAAATTTCACATTTCCCCAAGAGTTTAAGCTGGGGCAGATGTTATAATATGTTTGGTGATAATTTCGCCGGAGAGGTTCCAAAGTTGTAATTCAATACAAATTCTTCTCACCAAAACCCTATTCAATTCCTTCCGATCAATTGGTAAACATTCTTAAAGTTGGAGGTTTACAGTGTCGAATCTGGTGCAACCAAATGAGAGAAACAAAATGAGAGAGTCTTATCGGTGAAAACCCACACGGGCACCGTGAGGCGACGGTAAGCATAGAAATTAAAAAGGAAAGAGTCTTGTTAGTGAAAACTCGCAAAGATCACTACAAGGCGATGGTGAGAAGATAAATGAGAGAGCTTAGTTGGTGAAAACTCGCAAAGGGCGCCACTGATCGAAAAGGATTATGGGTCACTAACATGGACACAGTCCGGGGCAAGGTTTCTCAATCTCGAGGTAATAGTTGTGATGAATTTCTGAGAGTCGGGCGGTTTACACGGATCAGGTATCCAGTCCAAAGGGCATGTCATGTTCATTGAAGTCCGCATGCACTCCAGATAAGTCCTCCTTTCCTTTCCCGAAGGGGACACCTCTTGTTTAAATCCGTTGTCCATTCTGTCGTTTATTTTTCTTTTGAATCCCTTTCGGTCTAACTCTGTCCCGAAACTAAGGCAAAGAAAAGATGGCAAGACTGATTTACAAGGCTCTCATTTGACACGTGTCAATATGCAAAAGGCACCCAGCCTCGTCAGGGGCATCGAGTCGATCCCGACTGGCCACAATGGTCGATGATTCAAACTCAAAACCTTGAAAGGAGAAAATCAAATTGAAGTGCCTATAAAGTCAAACGAAGTCGAAAGGTTGAGCCCCGCGTGGCTAACCATCTTGGCAAGATTTGAAAATCCGAAGTATTCCAAATGACCTAAAAGTTACAGTTGGAAGAAATGTCAGAAGTGAAAGGCCAATAAAGGCGAAATAAAGTTGGAAAGGTTAAGTCCTTCACGACTAACCGTCGCAGCAAAATTTGAGGGGCCAAAACTCCCCCGATACTCTGGAAATCCAAAAGAAAAAGCAAGTGAAAGGCCTACAAAGGAAAAATAAAGTGTTGGGTCCCACGTGACCGATCGCCATGGTAAAATCTGGAAAGCCAAGGTCCCCGGGATTAGAGATGAAACCCAATCCCCAACAAGCGAGCAAGCAAGTGGTTGAGATCTTCATCAAAAGAACTGAGATCAAGTAGTTGAAAATCAAGGCCGCAAAACCAACCACCGTTCCAAACTAACAAATTGTTCTTTGTTTGAAAATAGGAAACATGTGCAAAAGCGACCATGCAAAAGCAGGTGCAATCAAAAGGAATGGCGCAAAGCTAGAAGGAGCCTTGCAACATTGACTCCAAAGAAAGGGAAGTTTCAATAAAAATAATTAAAAAAAGAAGAGAGAAGAATTGAAGCTGGAAATGACCCAAAGCAGAATGAGGCCCCCAATCCCCAACCACACTTGTTCCCAATGCAGGGTATACACCCCCGTAGTCGATGCCAATCAAGGGTATACACTCCCTGATTGATGATTTCTTTTCCAATGAAGGGAATACACTCCCTGGTTGATGCTTTATTTTCCAATCAAGGGTATACTCTCCTTGGTTGATGATTTCTTTTCCTATCAAGGGTATACACTCCCTGGTTGATGATTTCTTTTCCAATCAAGGGTATACACTCCCTGGTTGATGATTTCTTTTCCAATCAAGGGTATACACTCCCTGGTTGATGCTTTCTTTTCCAATCAAGGGTATACACTCCCTGGTTGATTTCTTTTTCCCTACGCATGGTATACACTCCCGTAGACGATGTCAATCAAGGGTATACACTCCCTGGTTGATGATTTCTTTTCCAATCAAGGGTATACACTCCCTGGTTGATGTTTTCTTTTCCAATCAAGGGTATACATTCCCTGGTTGATGTTTTCTTTTCTAATCAAGGGTATACACTCCCTAGTTGATTTTCTTTTCCCGACGCAGGGTATACACTCCCGTAGTCGATGCCAATCAAGGGTATACACTCCCTGGTTGATGATTTCTTTTCCAATCAAGGGTATACACTCCCTGGTTGATGCTTTCTNCCTGGTTGATGTTTTCTCTTCCAATCAAGGGTATACACTCCCTGGTTAATTTCTTTTCCCGACGCAGGGTATACACTCCCGTAGTCGATGCCCATCAAGGGTATACACTCCCTGGTTAATGATTTCTTTTCCAATCAAGGGTATACACTCCCTGGTTGATTTCTTTTCCAACATAGGGTACACAATCTCTAGTTTATTTTATTTTACAACATAGGGCCCCCAACCCCTAGTCTGCATTCACTCTGGGTACACAATTCCCGGCTTTTCATTGCTTTTCATAATGAAGTAGCATAGAGTTTGTTACAATAACTCACGAAATTTTCCTAGTGAAAACTGGAGCAGAAAATTTCGCTCGTTTGTTTAGATTTTTGTGCAGATTACATTTCTAGGACATTGGAACTCGAGACGACCAAAAGAAGAAGTTTCGATCCAAAAAATAACAAAAACAAAAGAGGAAAGTGAAGATTGAATCCAAAAGTGCACAAACGGGGAAGATGTGGACTATTCAGGACGAGATTGAAGTCATCCGTCCAGTATATCCTGCTTTGAGGAACAACAAGACAAAACCAGCACCTGCGACTAACAAGCATCAGGATCCAGGTCAGAGTCAGCAAAATATCAAGACTCAAGACCAAGTCTTAGATAGGAATCTTGTAATTTAGCAGCTGATAAGTTTTAGTTAGTCCTTCGTTTTGTACTTGGGTGTAATAAGGAGATCAGCAGCAGTAACAACAACAACCGCAGTGAAACCACAGTTACTCGGTAGTCCCAGCTACCAAAACCTCCAGAACTACACTGACCTGATTCCCTTGTAGCCAAGGATATGTAGGCAACCTTTGAAGCAGGGTTCGGTCAAAATTTTCAAAAACGCTTCACAATGGAACATATGAATAGGTAAAAGTCGTTTATTGCTGCTCACTTTGTCTTTGCCCGAAAACTCTTCGTGTTTCCGAGCAATAAGTTTACTTAATTTGAGGAGCTGAATTGGTTGACCTCCTTCATTTAATTAGTATGAAAAACTATCTTTAGGCTTTTAATCAATTAACCTCTAATTAGTTGACCTAACCTTGGTCAAAGAATAATTAGTAGTCACCTAAGGGACCTAACTAGTGTTAGTTAACTATAGTTAAATGATAACCCAAGTAAGTAACCCTGGTTACCTAATGGTAAATTCAGGGACTCTACGGGGTGCATTAGGTAATTCAGTTTAGGAAATCAGGATCTTAAGGTTAAAAGGGTATTTTCTAAAGAGAAAAGTTATAGAATAGGGGAAGTTGTCCCAAAGATAGGGTTGACAGCTGCCTTATGTACTATTGAGTGCTGTTTTTCAGCTTTGGATAGGGAATATTCAAAAGTATATCTCATTCCCAAATATCCTATAAATAGACCCTCTTTCTAGAGATGAGGGGTTACATTTTTACACTCTTTGAGCTACTGGAATACAAAATCCTCCCTATTCAGAAATATTTTTTCCATTTAAAAGGTTTTGAAAAAGAAGAGTATCATTAGAAAAATCTGATTTCCTTTTGGAAAACAAGTTCATAAGTAGGTGGCCTAGTTCAGCTGCTATCTTCTCTTTTCTGAATTTTGGGTTTCTGGAAGTTTCCTTCAAACAATCATACTCAAGATTTCTAGGTGTATTCTTGCTGGACTGTTTGGTATTCTTTGGGGTTTCTGTTTGTTGTTGTTGATCTCTCTTCTTTCTTGCTGTTCATTTTCATACTTGACCTTTATTTGATCAAGTATCTTTGATGTTTCTCTCTTAAAAGGTATGTATTAACTCATCTCTTCTTAATGAAATTTCTTGAACTTGTTCTTCTTCTTCTCCCTACTTAAACTAGTTGTTCTTGATGAATGAGGTTATCTCTTCTGCTTTATGTAAATGTGACTGTATAGATGTTTATTAGCATATTAATGAACTTGTGGATGTGATAAATATTGTTTTGTTGTTGGTATTTCTTTGCTGAAATATTCTGTATATTTCAGGCTAAATGTATATAAATATGGTGAATACTCATAGTTCTATATTAGGAAACAAGCTGCATTAGGATGTTGAATCTGACCTTCTCTATGGTCAGGTTCTATCAATAAGAATGCAGAAATAGGCTTTCAATTGAGTCTCTTTGGTCAATAAAGAGATTCAATAAGCAAGTCTCTGGATAGTTTAGGATGTTGGCATTAGGGTAGATGAATATGACTTCTTAATAGTCAAATTCACCCCTTAGTAGTGCACAAACATTAGTATGGTTGGCTGAAGTTTACCCTTTAAAGGGTATAAAATATGTAATTAAGAAAGGCATTAGAGTGAGGAATCTGAACCCTTGAATGGTCAGATTCATCCTCTAAAAAGCCTAAATAAGCAAGCCTCTATATGGTTTGGAATTATGTTAAGTTAGCACTAGGGTAGATGTATCTGACTTCCTAATAGTCAAATTCACCCCATTGATAGTGCATAAACAATAGTCTAGCTTGCTGAAAATTATCCTTCAAAGGGCATAAGTGTGTAATGAGAAGGAGCTTTAGGAAAGTGAATCCGTAATCACAAAATAGTCAGATTCACTCCTCAAAATGCCCATAGCAGTCAAAGCATTTGAATAAATACATGCTAAAATTTGTTGCATAACATAAAGATAATTGTTAAGAGTCTAGACAAAGTGATATCATTGGATTAGAATCTTACCTTTTCTATGGTTAGATTCAGTCCATAAAAAGGCATGGACATATTTTGTTCTCCTAGGGCATCATTAAGGTTGAATCTAAATTCCTCTTATGGTTAAATTCATCTCACAAATCCCCAAAGGTCTGTTGTTAATACTGTCCAAGTACTCAAACCTTGGACTTACAATTTTAGATTAACATTGAAAAATACATATTCCAAAGTCTCTGAAGGCTGGCTCGCACAGGAGCAGTTCTGCCCCTTCTTTATTCTTGTTATTCATTGTTTTCATCTTTTAGGAAATTGTATTTCGTAAGGAAATGAGGATGTAATACTATAATTCTTGTATTTTTAGTTGTAAATATGGACGGTAAACTATTATTTTAGCTTTTCTTTTCGTCTTCTTCTTTTACTTTTCTTGCTAAATCCAAAATCGGGCCAGCTTGATGAAACAACCCATTAGGGCTTTAATTAGGTTTAGCTCCCTAGGCTATTGGGCCATAAGGGAGCAGGTAGGCCTAACAATTAGAGTTATTTGCTCTAAGAAGTAGCTTAATTACAGTAGATAATTAGATCAAAAGCATGAATTTGTACTCGAATTAGTCTATACGAGGTCTCTTCATAATATTAGCTGAATTTCCAAAATCAGTTATCTTAACAAAAATTAGTAACTCAAAACATCTTTTTGATTCATCTCACATTCTGCAGCCTGTCTGAAATAGATAAAGCGTAATACATATGTATCATGAATTCAAAAGGCATGTATTTAGGCTAGTGGAGTTGTTAAAAATCGCTAAGTTAGCAAATCGAAATTGGTAAAAAAAACTGTTTGTACCACGTTCTCTTCAAGGTTAAAAAATTCTGTTTCAAAGTTTATCAAATTCGAGCAAGATCAGTGACCAAAAAGGCTCTTGCATATCTGTATAAGCGTGTACAAATATATATATCCATGAATGATGTGTATTGTGTTAGCATATTCCTACTTTTTTTAGACTGAAATATGGATTGTTTTAAGTCTTGCGAAACTCTGTTTGTTGACCTATCATGAAGTACTCAAATTAATCAAAGGCTTCACCCTTATTGCAAAATTAGTCACAATTAGGATTGGCCAAAGAGTTAAATGATAAAATTGGGCTAAAATATGGCCATAGCCCAAAACATGTTACCTTTAGGCTTTTGAACATCAATTTAGGTAATCCTTAGGTAGAATGAATACCTTAACTTTTTAACTTGTCATAAATTGATCATTACCCCAAAATTACAATAAACTACACTCGGGAGTGGAAACTCATGCCCCCGACCCTTTACTCTAAATAACTAACAAAAATACACATAGCGATCACGGGTGCATTTCATGTGACGTTTTTGCCATGTGCTAAAAAAACAAGTGTATGCCATTGTAACTTGTCCAAGATAATTCCATAAACGTCCTAAGTGATCTTAAAACTAAAACGCTCTTTCGAAAAATAGAAAATTCGAACATCGCCACAAATGGGCATTATAAAATCGTCACGACCATAGCCTTGACTACGCAATCTACACGCGGGTGCAACAACTCATGCCTCCGTCTTCAACTTCAAACTATAATAAAAATCACATGTTGTAATTGCGGGTGCATTTCATGTGGCGTAGTTATAATGTGTCCAAAAACAAATAAGTGCACGACATCGTGACTTATTCAAGATAAATCCATAAATATTAAAAGCGGTTTAAAAAGTGAAAAAGGCTATAAAAGGACAATAGGTTTAAAATATGTAAATAATTAGATAATTAGGTCAAATATTAATAGTTAAGCGACCGTGCTAGAACCACGGAATTTGGGAGTGCCTAACACCTTCCCCCGGGTTAACAGAATTCCTTATCCGGATTTCTAGTTCGCAGACAATTTAAAATAGAGTCAAAATTTCCTCGGTTTGGGGTTTTAAAATAAAATGGTGCCCCGAAACACCGTAAAAATCCGGGTGGCGACTCTGAAATTAATAAATAATCCCAAAATCAAATAATGTCACTTAAAGCGGAAAAACTCCCTTATCCAACCTTACGTGGAGGAAAAAAGAGGTGTGACAGCGGGCGAGTTCGATGAGCGGATAATGTCATTTGTGGTCGAGCTTATCGAGCAGAGTATACAGGATATGGTCATTAGCGATCAGGCAACGTGACTCTTTACGGGCCGCTTACTTCAAATTCCTTGAATTTTCCAGGTAATTTGTTGGAACCATCTGGTCCAAGAGAAAGAGTGATGTCATGACGTCATGCATCATGATGACGCTGTTTCTTGACGCATTGCGTCGGTTCTAGTGTGGCCCTTGATTTGTTCTACTTTTTCGATCCTTGTGTTAATCATGATCAGCCATTTTGATTCTGGTGCCTCCAAACCTTATAAATAGGGGGTTCGTTGATTTTTAAATTTTTCCCACACTCCTTCTATTTCCTAAGGAGAACTATTTCCATTCATTCGTAGAACTTTATCGCTTCTCTGTTTCTTTCTTTACTTCCTTATCTCCCTCTACAACAATGTCGAACTTCCTATCAAATATCCATATGTAAGATCATTCTATCGCTCTAGGCGCCATTTTTCCTAATCAATGGAAAATAGTGGAGTTGTTATTGAGGAGGAAACTCTCCCTACAATAGAGGAGATTGTACCTCGGTATCCTAATGCTAAACCCGATTTCCACAAGGCATCAAAAGTGGTGACTGAGAGGTTTCGATCTACAATGACGGTTGAGCGTTTAGCTGAATTTAAGTCTAGGCTCGGCCTCCCTGGTCACATGAGGTTGGTCCATGTGAGTGACGATGAAATGTAGATCCATCATCTCGGATTCTGCGCCCTTAACGCATATATGTTCATAATTGGATATTCGTTCCCTTTGCCGATGTTGATAGAAGAGTTGTGTCGCTACCACAACGTGTGCCCCGCGCATCTCGTCCCTTACGTCTTCAAGGTGGTTAAAATGTTGGCGAAGTTCGCCGAATTGGCTGACGTCAGATTACAGTACGCCACCTGATTCACATCTTCGCCCCCCATTTCTATCAAGGGATGTTGCTAAATTTTCACCACGGGAGGGGGGGGGATATATTTGGGGGTGAGTATGGACGACAAGGCTAGTCTGCACTTCTGGCTTGACTATTTCTTTATCAGGACCGAGGTTGTAGTATCCGCCGTCGTCGGCTTCTCTGAGGCCTGGAACTCCACTCGTAAGTGCTCGTGTTTGTTTATGTTTTCTATTTAATATTTTATTGTGGGTTGGCTAATCGGATCTTTCTTTTCTGCAGCTACTATCCAACCTCTCCAAACGATGGCCCATATTTCGGATTGGGTCATACAAATCCTTCCTCATACGGCGAGGATACGTGACTGGTCAAGTTTGTCTCAGAAATTCAAGTCGTCTCTTCCTTCAGCAGGTAGCCTCTTCCTTATCGACGGGGATATGGTTCTTTCGTATATGTCTGTCCCTATGCTGATTACTTCCAGTTCAATTTTTCTCTAGGTTTGGTCGGAGGGGCTTCGAGGAGGTCAAGAGCCCCCGTACCCTCATTCTGGAAGAGGTACGTCTTCAGTCTCCGCCCGTCTCAGCCATTGCCACTCCTGCCTTCGTCCCAATTCCAACCGTCGTCACTTTTGCCCCCATTCATGTTCTGGACATTGTGACTTCCTCTCTTCCCCTATTTTCACTTACTAACAAGGATGATGAACACTCCCAGCGACGGGGATCTTCAACCTCGAAAAAGGAGGTCCGTAAACGTGGGTATGGGAGTCTCTTCAGCCGTTGACACTGCATAATAGGGTTTCACTTAGCGTGAGACAACAATAATTTTTGTAAATGATGATGTTGAACTGAGTCTTGAGGACCCGAGGCCGGTAGAAGTTGATATAGGTATGTCCCTACATTCCTAGGGGAGAGATACCGAGGAGGTTGTTGCTGCTGGCGACCATGCAGTTTCGCAACAAGAGGAGGCTTCAACCTCCCGATCAGTCGTGGATGCTTCTCCGCCTACTGATAATAGGGGGGAAGAATGTTGTTGAAGATGGCGATGAATCAGGTTCTGATGTCGACTTGGATGACCTTAGAATGATCGATGAGGGGCTCATCCATCTCGAGGTGAGGTTGGAGGGGGGTTCGAGGACTATCACGATCCCGATGGATCGTGACTTGTTGGTAAACACCGAGGAGGTAGTCCAAAAGAATTGGATGCACCATCGGTGTATAGGAACCAGAGGTCTTGTGTTTGGGGAGAAGCTTGGACGGCTTCCTTCTCGACCTCAAGCATTATCTTTGCGCTGAAGTCTGTGATGAAGTCGGCGAGCACTTGTAATTTTATCGATGTTTGCGGCTAATATGTGATATCGTGCTTGCTTAGCTCGATATCCCACTTGGCCAGTCTCCTCGATAATTCGGGTTTATCTAAAATTCTTCTTAGAGGAAAGGTGGTAACGATCAAGATAGGGTGGCACTGAAAATAGGGTCTAAGCTTTTGTGAAGCTACGACTAGTGTCAGGGCCAATTTCTCGAGGTATGTGTACCTTATATCTGTGTTGACGAGTATTTTGCTAATGTAATAAATTGGAGATGAAATACCTTTACTTTCTAGTATTAGGACTGCACTTACTGCCACTTCTTAGATGGTGTGGTAGACGATGAGGTGTTCTCCGAGTTCGGGCTTTAAGAGCAGAGGTGGTGACGATTGATACGCCTTTAGCTCTCGCAGAGCTTGAACTCAATCAGGCGTCCACTTAAGGTCGTTATCCTTTTTGAGTACGCCAAAAATCTGTGACATCTATCGAATGACCGCGAGACAAATCTCGATAGGGCGGTGATTCAACAGTCAATGTTTGGACTTGCCTCTTAGTAGTTACTTGCTCTGGTATCCCTTCGATAGCATTGATTTGGTCCGGGTTGACTTTTATCCCTCGTTGTGACACCAAGAAACCAAAAACTTCTCCGAGGCTATGCCAACGCGTACTTCTCTAGGTTTAGTTTCATACTGTACCGTCTCAGAATGTCGAAAGCTTCTTTCAAATAGTCGATATGGTCTTCCGCCCAAATAGATTTGACCAGCATGTCGTCGATATATACCTCTATGGTCTTGCCAATCTGATCTTTGAACACTTTTGTGACCAATCTTTGATAGGTAGCTCTTGCGTTCTTCAGCCCAAACGACATGATCCTATAACAATATGTTCCTCGGTGGGTGATGAACATAGTTTTCCCCTGGTCCTCTTCTTCCATAAGTATCTGGTTACATCCCGAGTACGCGTCAAGAAAATTCAGCAGCTCGTGTCTGGCGGTCGCATCGATGAGTTGATCGATATGTGGCAACGGGAACGAATCTTTCGGGCATGCTTTGTTTAAGTCCGTGAAGTCGCAAATATCCTTCATTTCCTATTTTTTATTTTTGACTATCATTACGTTGGCGAACTAATTGGGGTAGTTCGACTCCTTGATGGAGTCATTTTCTAATAGCTTCTCCACTTCCTCGTGAACGACATCATTGATGGCAGGGTTGAATTTTTATTTGACCTGCCTTACCGGGGGATAGAATGGGTCGGCGTTTAATTTGTGTGTGGCGATCTCCTTGGGGATGCCCGACATATCTGCTTGGATGAAGGCAAACAAATTTGCGTTAGTTATTAAAAATTAGCTAAATTTAACTGGTTCTCGGAGTTTGCAGCCGATGTAGGCATTTTTGCTGGAGCGCTGGGTCTAATTGAATGGGGTTGAGGTCTTATATAGTTGAGTCCGCTACTTCGACCATTTTGGGTCCGTGATGTTGTCCTTGGTTTCTTCTTGTGTCGACCTCGGCACTGTTGATTCATGTGCCTTTTTTTCCTTGTATTTCTTTTGTTGGGTTGTCGTGCTATCTAAGGCGATGCGGTAACACTCTCGGGATGTGCAGTATTCTCTCAATATGTTGAATATCCCCCAAGGTGTTGGGAACTTGATTACTTGGTATAGGCAAGAGGTACGACTCTCATGGGAAGTATTTTTGGTCGTCCTACTATGGCATTTTATGCGGTGGTCTGGTCCATGATGTGGAACGTTGTCTCCAATGTTATGGTGCCGGCCAAGATAGGTAGTGTAACTTCATCTGATGTTCGTTCAAATGCATTATTAAAATCGGTTAATGTGATGCAGCGCGACACTATCTTGTCCTCGAGTCTCATCTGGGAGAGGACTCAGGGATGGATAATGCACGCTCCACTCCCATCGTCTATCATGATAGGTTTGACATTAGTATCTAAAATTTGTAAAGTAATCACGAGAGAATCATTGTGAGGTAAAGTCAAACCGACGGCATTTGACTCGTCGAAGATGATACTTTCTTCGAGTCCGTCATACTGTTCGTGGGTGATAGATCTTTTGATATTGTTAGTGGCAGTGAATTTAACATCGTTGATGGACATGTTGATGGTGCGAGCCGGTGACTTCAGCTTCGACAGACCTTGGCGTTCACGACCTATGGCGAAGTTGTTTATTCCTTTATCGCTCAACAGATCTTTGAGGTGTCATTGCTGCAACATGTTCACAACCTCTTGCTTGAGGGCGATGCAGTCTTCCATCTTGTGTCTGCATTCCTGGTGGAATTCGCAGAGTGCGTCAGATTTTCTGGTGCTCAGGTCGGACCCCATCTTTGACGAACATTTCACCTTCATTATGAGTTTCTCCAGAGCATAGAATATTTCCGTAGGTGACACACAAATATTTTAAGTAGACAATAAGGGGTAATAAACCTTTCTTGTTCCGGCGAGTCCCCAACCTCGGCCTAGATGCGCAATCATCATAGCAAAAGGAAGACGGGGCGGGGGCCCTAACGTATGGCTGATGTAGTTCCCTATTTGGTCGTGGGACCAAGTGATCCCTACTTATGCTATCTCTTCGTTCTTTCCTAGGCTCAGCTTGTACCGAGACAAGCCGTCGAGTTGGTCTGTTGAGGTCGTCATCATCTGCTCGGACTTCGGCATAGTAAGTACTGTGGATTTCATCCCAAGTGGTTGGATGGTACTTCATCAATCGGCTCAACAATTTTCTGGTCGCTCTTGAACCCTCTCTACTCAACCCGTTTTGAAAGCCCGCAACTTCCATCCCTTCGAAAACATTTGGTAGGGTCATTGTTACCCTGTTAAATCGGACAAGGAAGTCCCCCAGTCCCTCCCAAGGACTGGTTGATGGCGAAGATGTTGTTTACTCTTGTTTCGGCTTTCTTGGCCCCGACATGCACCATCACAAACTTATCAGCCATTTCTTCGAAGGTTTCTATGGAGAGGGCCGGTAGCTGTGAATACCATGTTAATGCCACTCCCGTGAGGGTTTTGCCAAATTTCTTCAGCAAAATAAAAGACACTTGTTCCTTGGTGAGGTCGTTGCCCTTCACGGCGGTGACGTAATGAGTCACGTGATCTTCGTGGTCATTCATTTCGTCATATATCCTGAGATATAACGACATTTTAAAGGTATTTGGTATGGCATGTAGGGTTGCTTCCACGCTATACGACTAATCTATAAATCTGCTGAAGTCTCTCTTTGATAGTATCTTAGGGGCGTCTGGTATCTTGTTGACTCGTTCTTGATGTTCTTTCATTTTATCTCTGAGCATTTAGTTTTCATTCTCCATTTGTTTCATCCTCTTTAGAACAACGGCGAGGATATTGTCACATGCATTGTTAGAACACTGTGAGTGATACCTGGTGTTGGAGAGTCTAGTTGGTCGCCCTGCTCGTCTGCTCGTTGTTCGGTATGGGATCGTGCGGTTTCTATGGTCGTGCATGGAGCAGGTTTGTTGAGCACACTTACTAGTGTATCGGTCAACCACACTTTGAGGAGCTTTTTTATGGCTGTTGGCGTCCCTTCTCATGTGGACGTGGAGGCCCCTTTTCCATTTGACTTTTTTGTGCTACAATAGGGTGAGGCGACCTCTCGTGATCGGGGGAGGAAATGGGTGTCACATCATCGCCTAGCGTTTCATAGCTCTCGCTGATAACGTTCATGAGGTTGCCAGGAAAGTCACTTGTCACTTTAGTCCTATATCCTTTTACCTGTCATGTAAGTTTTCGTACGTGCAAAGAAAGAAAAAAATTTATGGTTCGTTAGGTTAGCAACTCATGTGAGTTGTAGATCTAAAGGAAACTAAAAGATTAGCTAAGAAGTCCTCATAGACGACGCCAAACTGTTTGATCCAAAATTTAGATCCGGGTTCAACCAATTAGATTTAAATAAATTAGAGTCAATCTTAGCTAATATTAATATCCAAAAGACAAGATAATCGATTTTGTAATGAAATAATACATGTATGTTGGTCGAATGGAAATAAATGTGTACAACACTAACAATATTTAATGACTCAAAAGGATGGAGATATCATTAGCTAACAATAAATAGTAGTGGATGGCATTTAAGTAAATAAGAACATATGAGTCACCCGAAAAAGGGTGAAATTCGTGGATATTTCTTCTTACAATGATGAATGATTGATGAACCTTTGAACTCTCAAGTTGTTCTTGGATCAAGTGAAAAAGTTAGACAAGAATCTTAGTAAAAAGGTATTTTTCGTATGTTTGCAATAAGACCAGATTCTCTCTATAAAGTCAATGTATTTTCTAACAAGTGAATATCTTTTGTCCCTTATCGTTGTGTCTATTTCTATTTATAGGGAACATATACCTAAAAATCCTAATAGTGCATGTAGAGAGAATATCCATTAGAATATTCTCTTTTGTGTCATATCCTAAAACTAATCGTTATAACTCTGTCTAAGATGCTCGACCTCGACCTTGGTCTTCACTAACTCTTCGATCGCGTCCTTCATCTCTTAAGGGACCACTTCAGTCTTTGTTGAAGTCGTACTGATAGCACGTGACAGCTCATGAAGACTATCTTGATGCTGATGTGGCTTGCTTATATCAAAGACCTTTTTTTGCCCATACACTCTTTACATCATTTTGTATAAACATAAAGGTTTTTTCTTTTTTGTCTACCAAAAGAAATGTACTCCCGCTATTTCAATTTAGATGGTACACTTTCCTTATTAGGCCGTTTGTGATGACCCAAGGGGTCATTTTATAAAATTAGACTCTGTTCCATGCTGAATAGCCATAAAAAGACTAAAATTAAATACCTCGATTTGCGTGCACAATTCGGGCGTGAAACCGGAAAGCTTTTATGTAAAAATTTGAGAAATAGTGATTTTTAAAATTTAAATTTGATAAAAAAGTTGACTTTGGTCAACATTTTGAGTAAACGGGCCCGGATCCGTATTCCGACGATTTCGGGAGGTCCGCAAAAAAATATGGGACTCGGGCGTATGCTTGAAAATGAATTCCGAGGTCCCAAGCATTAGAAATCAATTTTTGAAAGAATTTATTTTGCTGAAATTAAAGAAAAGAAATAATGCTAAAAATCATTGATATCGGGTCCGTATTTTGGTTTAGGAGCCCGGTGCAACTTTTTTATGATATTTAAGGATTAACTGTGAAATTTGGTGAAAAACGGAGTTCGTTTGACGTGATTCGGACATCCGGTTGAGAAATTATGAACTTTAGGAGTTTTTGATGAAAATGATGAATTTTGAGGTTTAATTCATAGATTTACATGTTATTTATATGATTTTATCGCACGAGCAAGCCCGTATGATATTTTTAGACTTACGTGCATGATTTGTTTGGAGCCCCGAAGGTTCGGGTGAGTTTCGGGTAGGCCACGAGATGTTTTTGCACTTGAATAATTGTTGGTTTTTAAGTTTTCTGGTGTTCAGGCAATTGCTCTGTGCGATCGCATAGGAAAGTCCGCGATAGCACAGAGTAAAGATGTGAGGCTTGTTTGGAACACTGTGCGATCGCATGGCCCTATCCGCGATCGCACAATGCAAGATTAGAGGGGCCAAATTTGTTATGTGCTATTGCACAAATTTCATTGCGATAGCATTGCCCCCCAGCCCCAACCCTGTGCGAACGCACCTGTAGCTGTGCGATAGCAGTGCTTTAAATTTTGGCCTGGGGGAGGGAAATCCAATACCCTGTGCGATCGCACCCCTCCCCAGGCGATAGCACTGACCAAAAATCCCTTACACTGTGCGATCGCACCTCTTTATCTGCGATCGCACAGTTGCCCAGCCCAACTATTATAAATACCTTTTAAAAATCGGGCAGACCTTCTTCTTCACCAAAATATTGAGGTTTTCAGCCCTAAACACGATTTTCTTCAACAATCTTCATCCCCAGGTCATAGGTAATCAATTCTAAACTTTGTTCTTTCAATTCATTACTATTTTGCATCACTTTTAAAGCAAAAACAAAGAAGTTTCATGGTAAAAATATAGGTTTTGGGTAGAATTAAAGATTTTTGTAAAAATTGATTTTTTTATATCAAATTAACCTCGGATTTCAAAACTAATAGCATATTTGGGTTCGTGGGTGAATGGGTAAAAGTAATTTGGTCCGAACCCAGAGTTTAGACCAAGCGGGTACGGGGTCGGATTTTCACTTTTTGAGAAAAACTTAGGAAAAAATTATATTTTCATAAAGTTAGTTCCTTTAGCATTAGTTAATGGTATTGAGTTAATTTTGATTAGATTCGAGCGATTTAGAGGTGAATTCAAAGGGAAAACTCATAATTGAGCAGTGAGTGGCCTGCGGAATTGAGTTAAGTGCTTGGTCTAACTCTGGCTTGAGGGAGTAGGACTTCCCACTTGTTTTCTATGTGAAATGCATGGGCGTGGTGTATAGGTGTGGCGACGAGTATCTATGCACCACCCAAATTAATTATTAAACAGGATTCCCCTTCCCGTTCCCAACTTAATTGATTATTATCCTAATTGTATATGTTCATTATTGCTTCTATGACTACTTGGCCTTGTTAATCTGTTGTTAGATATTGTTGTGATTATTTGGAAAGAGTTTTGGTTGTTTTTTTGAGCTGGTTTCCTTGTGATATGTATAACGGTTGAGAGACTTGGTATTATTTTTACGAATTATATATATATAAATATATATATATATATATATATATATATATATATATATATATATATATATATATATATATATATATATATATATATATNTTTGTAATTGTTGTTGTAAGTGTGTTAAAAATGTTGGTTGTTCCCTTGAGTTTATCTTAGTATATATATACTGAGCTGGATTGACAACGTTACGGTGTTTACTTATATTCTGATTGGTTTTATTGTGAAATGATATTGGTTAAAGCTTACGAGCTATATGATTTTCTGTTTGAAATTGTGAAAATAACAGTATTGTGAAAGGCTTGGCCTAAATTGTGAAATTGTTTTATGAATAAATTGATATGATATGTCTGGTGGGAGCTGGTTGCATGACGCAACAAGGGGTGATAAGGGTGGACAGGTGGGATCGGGTTGCACCCCGCAACAGGAGTAATAAGGGTGATATATATAGGGAAGAGCAATAAGGGAGGACATGTGGGAGCGGGTTGCACGCCGCAACAAGGAGCGATAAGGGAGGTCATTTATATTTTTACTGATTTTCAAAGAAAATAAAGATTTGAAAAGCTAAATGTTTATTTTTATTGTTTTGTTTTCTTGAAAAACAAAGATTTGAAACTTTCTCCTTTATATTACTATTTTCATATTTTGGCACTACTTTTATTCAAAGATAAAGTTTGAAAACTTGGAAATTATTGAGGATTGGTTATAGTTGAGGCCTGAAAGAGGCGGTTGTGTTACGTTATTATTGTTGCAGTATTTGAATTGATGTGTTTAAATTTCCTTCTTGTTTTACAATTAGTATCTCAGATATATTTTCTTGTTCGTGTAGAATTATTTTATTGTGCTATCGTATATATATTAATATCACAGGTTTATTGTTAAAGCCCCGCCTTAGCCTCGTCACTACTTCGCCGAGGTTAGGCTCGACACTTACTTAGTACATGGGGTCGGTTGTACTGAAACTACACTCCGCAATCTTTTGTGCAGATCTAGGTACTAGCCAGCAGTATAAATTTTTAGAGCAGCCATCTATTTATTCGGAGACACGAGGTATATATGCCGGCGTTCGCAGATCCCGAGAGTCTTCTCCTATTTTTATATAACTGTTTTAGTATATTCGGGACAGTTACACCATTTCTTTCGGCCATTAATTATAGTATTCTTTAGTAGTTCGTGGATTGTAACACCAGATCCTGGGTAGTCTTAGAGTTGTTTACATAATCAGTTCGTGATTCGTTTTATTTAAATGGTTATTATTATTATTTTATTTTATTGTTGTTGGAAATTATTCTAATTGAGTTCCTTTGGAAGTTATTTGTTTGTGCTTAAGTAATAAATTAAGGAAATAAATTATTCGAGTTCTAACATTGGCTTGCCTAGCAAGTGTGGTGTTAGGCGCCATCACGATTCTTGAGGTCGGGAATTTGGGTCGTGACACCGTTCCAGAAAGAATGACACATTTCTACAATTGAAAATAATTCAACTTGTAACTCTTAATTTTACCCATTTACCGTTAATGAAAATCTTTTATAAACACATAAATATCATGATCCCACAAAACTTTTACCCATTAAGCTTTTAAGACCATAAATTTCAAAAATCTTTTTTTTTTCTTAAACTTTATGCCGAGTTAAACTATCTCATCTAAATTAAAGTGGAGGAAATATGTATTTCAGTGCATATACTGTATATACTCAGTTAAATACTCTAAGTAGACACGAGTCACTAACAAAATTCTTTCATAAAATGGAGAAAGAGAAATTAATAGAATTTGATCATAAATAATTCTTTATTTCTTGTAAGAGGTTCTTTTAATTGATTTTTCCAAGGAATTTTCCCCCGGTTATACTTTGGTATAATTGAATGTTCTTTTCACTTTAAGCGATATTTTGACTCTTTTCACACATATTAAGGAATTTATATTTTAGTATTAATTAAAAATAAAATTGAGCATATTAACTTTAATTTGCTCATTGAAAAATATAACAAACTACTCCTAGGTTCTTTACTCTAAATGCAACTTTATAAAGATGAAGTTAATTTCTTCTTAATATCTGAAAAAATTAAATATTGTTAGATTCTTTACTCCAAATACAATTTTATAAATATAAAGTTAATTTCTTCTTAATATCTGAAAAAATTAAATATTATGAACCATAAAAAAAGACTAAATAAAATGGATCGGAGGAAATAATAGAAAGGATAAAAATATATGTGTTCATATTGAACCTAAAGTCCTAAACTGAGAAAACAAAGGGGAACAGAGATATCTAAGCCAAAGGAAATCTAACAAGGAGACAGAGAAGAGAGAGATGGGTCGATTGTCGCTTGCGCACACGTGTTGATTAAAAGCGAGGCACACCTACAACACTCAGATGCAAACTACCAAAATAACCCGAAGCAGGATGGTGAATTCCGAAAATATCCCCAAGTAGGACGACGAAGAGGCCCTTACTCTCGCTTCTAAATAGTTAGAAAGTGATTTAATGAGATAAAAATACTTACTCCCTCCGATCCAAATTAATTAATTTGTTGGATACTTTTATACATATTAAGGATTTTACCTTTTAGTATTAATTAATAATAAAATTAATCATATTAACTTGAATTTCTTCATTGGAAATACAACAAATATTCTTAGGCTCTTTACTTTAAGGGAAACTTTAAAAAATAAGTTAATTCTTTCTTGATATATGAAAAAAAATTAAATATTGAGGACCATAAAAAAATCAAAAAATTAATTAGAGTGGACCAAATGGAGTACTAGTTTACTATGTTTAGGTAAACAAAGTTAAGGAGGCTATGCAAAAGAAGAAGTGGTTATGCGAAAGATAAGTAGGGGTAGGGCGACTAGTCCAAATGAGATTACAGTGGAATTTTGGAAGAACGCATGTCGGGCAGGCTTGAAGTGGCTTACTAGGTTGTTTAATGTCATTTTTAGGACGAAGCAGATGCCGGAAGAATGGAGGTGGAATGTGATGGTCCCATTATACAAGAACAAGGGTGATGTCCAGAACTTCACCAACTATAGGAGTATCAAGCTGCTGAGTCACACCATAAAAATTTGGAAAAGGGTAGTGGAAAGGAGGGTGATAAGGAGTGTGTTTATTTCAGAAAATCAGTTTGGATTCATGTCGGGGTCATCGACTACAGAAGCCATCAATCTTGTGAGGAGGTTGATGGAGCAGTATAGGGAGAGGAAGAAGAACTTACATATGGTGTGCATTGACTTAGAAAAAGCCTACGACAAAGTCCGTAGGGAGGTTCTATGGAGGTGTTTGGAGTTTAGCAGCGTTCCGGTAGCGTTCATTAGGGTGATTAGGGACATGTACAATAGAGCTAAGACTCGATCGAGGACCGTGGGAGGGGATTCAGATTATTTTCCAGTGATAATGGGATTGCATCAGGGATCAGCTCTTAGCCCATTTTTATTTTCCCTAGCGATAGATGTGCTGACGCGTAACATACAGGGGAAAGTGTCATGGTGTATGTTATTTGCAGATGATATAGTTCTTATTGACAAGACATACGACGGGGTTAATGCTAAGCTGGAGGTGTGGCGACAGACCCTAGAATCTAAAGGTTTCAAGTTGAGTAGGACAAAAACTGAATATGTAGAGTGTAAGTTCAGTATTGGGACGCATGAACCAGAAGTGGACGTGAAGCTTGATACCCAAGTCACCCCCAAGAGAGATAGTTTTAAATATCTTTGGTCGATTATACAGAGTAACGGGGAGACCAACGAGGATGTCACACACCATATAAGAGCGGATGGTTGAAAGTGAGACTTGCTTCTGGTGTTTTGTGTGACACGAATGTGCCACCTAGACTTAAGGGCAAGTTATACAAAGCAGTAGTTATACCGACCATGTTGTATGGAGCCGAGTGTTGACCAGTCAAGAAATTTCATGTCAGAAGATGAAGGTAGCAGAAATGAGGATGTTATGATGGATGTGCGGGCAACCAGAAAAGATAAGATTAGGAATGAATATATTAGGGACAAAGTGGGTGTGGCCCCTGTGGAAGAGAAGTTGAGGGAATCGAGGTTGAGATGATTTGGTCATGTGAAGAGGAAAGACGTTGATGCCCTTAGGAGGTGCGAGAGATTGCTAGTGGCGAGTCAGAGGAGGGGTAGAGGGAGGCCTAAGAAGAACTGGGGTGAGGTGATTAGGCAGTACATGGCTCTGCTCCAGCTTAATGAGAACATGAACCTCGATAGAAAGATGTGGAGATCGAAAATTAGGGTGGTGGGTTGATAGACAGTCTAAAGTTTGCCTTGTCTTACTAGTAGTAGTTGTACTAGTCGGTTACCTTCCTATTCCTAGTCCTTGTTTATATACAGTATGTCAGTATTAGCAATGAGATTGACACTATTCTTGTTGTTTCATTTTCTTGGATCTCTATCATTATTCGTTGTATTATTTGCTTATATTGTCTTATTACATTGTTGTTGCTATTGTTTCTCTATTGCTCTATTTTTTTTACGGTCTTGAGCCGAAGGTCTGTCAAAAACAGTCTTTCTACACTACCTTTTCGACCCCATTTGTGAGAGATTCCACCGGGTTGATGTTGTTGTTATAGGTACAAAGTCTATATGCAATATATTTATTGATTTGACATAAAATTTAGTGTAAATAGATTTTACAATAGTATTAGAGGCGAAATTAATGGGATAAGGGAGAAGAAGCATTTCTTTGAAGTAAAGATTGCTTTATGCAAATTCATGAAAAAAACCAGTACAAGATAGCAATCATATATGTTATTATTATGCCGAGTGAACTAAAGAGAGTCGGCATTTGACGTATGAGATGATCATTCATGCCCTAATAGTCAAAAAAGAAAAATGAAAAAAGAAAACGAAAAAGAAAAAAATTAGACTGTGCAATTTATGGATTTATTGCAAATGTCATATTTAGGATTCCGGAAAAATCGGACCATAAGAATCTATTGTACGCAGTTTTATCTTGCATTTTTGCAAGAGATTATTTTCACAATTCGAACTCGTAACTTCCTGATCACATTGCATCAACTTTACCAATTACGTAAAACTCCTTTTCAAATATCATACTTAAAAAGTTACTAAATCTGGCGATTGCTTGTCTTGAAAAACGCACTCTTCTTTTTACAAGTATTTTCCCAATGCTCTTGAAAAGTTGTGTTGAGATGATTATTAAAGGTGAGTTTAAACGTTTGCTTAGTTTGAATATTAGGATGAGATGCCAGAGAAAACGTCGTAATCAAAATATTAAGTTGAAAAAGCAAATCCTTTTTAATGGTAATGCCAAAAGGACCTTTACCTTTATAAGCAAAATAATTATTTTGTTCCTTTTCTCTTCCAAATAATTAAGGAAAGAATTCTTTCACCAAGATCTTTGATATGCTCAAATGGAAAAATAGCAATTCATAGTATTTTCCATTGACTTTCTTAACTTGAACACTTCCAAAAAGAGGGGTTAATTTATGTCTTATTTAAGATTAGAAATTAGTAAAATCTACTCCTCTTGAAAAATAAAAAGAGACTAAAATTTTGGAATGAAACAAGTAGTATTCATTAAATCCGACGGGAAAACTTCCCGGTAGGTTGGCTTTTCTCAACAATATAACTCTCCAGAGAAGGCACACTTCTCAAAATCTTCCCTAGTAATTATATTTTGTATGTCACGATCCAAAATTCACTAAAGTCAACAGTGAATAATTAACTTAATTATCCATTTTTAGTACTTGTAATCATAATTCTTTATCAATTAAATAGTAAGAAAGAATTTGCAGGACAAATGATAATATTTTTCACAAATTACAACGATGAACAACCCGCAAGCACCACCAAACCCGGTGTCACAAGTGCATGAGCATCAACTAGGAAATATGATAACATACAACACCTGTCTAGAATACAAATTAGACTACAAAAATGTAAATAACTCTGATGGAGACTCTGTTTGTTGCGGACTCGTAACATAACATGCAGCTTACCTAAATCCCCGTGATAGCCGCGCCTCTGCACCCACAATACCTCTAGACATATATGTATATGCACAAAATGTGCAGCAAGTGTAGCATGAGTATGTAAATCAACGCGTATCCAGCAAGTATCTAGTCTAACCTTGAAGAAGTAGTGACGAAGGGTTAACTTCAACACTTACTATGGGCTAATAATAAAGTACCGAAATTATAATTAAGCATGGATTATATAAGTACCGTTGAAAATTCAATAACAAGAAATAAATAAATAATTCTTTCACTAGTAGCAAATCCCCAACAAAATTTCCATTATTTAATAAATTAATCTCTCAAGACAATGAAACAATATCAGTATAACTTGACTCCAACAATTATTATGC
The DNA here is from genome assembly GCA_005239505.1 of Nicotiana paniculata. Classification (NCBI taxonomy): domain Eukaryota; kingdom Viridiplantae; phylum Streptophyta; class Magnoliopsida; order Solanales; family Solanaceae; genus Nicotiana; species Nicotiana paniculata. The sequence continues at coordinate 41,292 of ML300873.1, forward strand.
ACGAATTATGTTGAGGTCGTACGACCCTATCCAACATACAAATATATAAATTGTACACTGCCGAGGGTCGAACGACACGAACCATAGATGCACCCATCTGCTACCGAGGCGTTCGGCCCGCTACACAACAAGAGAAAATATATTAAAATAACCGTTTCAAGATTATTAAGGGGCTAATATTCATAGAAATACCAATTCTCATTATCGGTCAAGTGACCCGTCCAAAACTCAAGTAAATGAAGTTTAACCTTTTACAATTCCTTATCAAGTTCCAATATGATTCAAGCAATTAAATTAACAAGTAGAGTGCAAACATTGTAAGTATAACATGATTTGGGTCATAGACTACCCGGACATAAGCATAATTAGTAGCTACATACGGACTCTCATCACCTCGTGTGTGCGTATCCCGCACAAATAGAAGCACATATTAAATCAATTCACCTATGAGGTTAATTCCCTCTTACAAGGTTAGAAAAGAGACTTACGTCGTCTTAAAGCTCACTTTCCGATCACAATTTCGCTCTAGAGCCTTAACTTTGTATCGTTCAACCCCAAACTAGTCAAATAACATGCAAATTAATCAAAAATATACTCCAATACTTGAAATTTTACAATTTATAAAAATTCTCAACTCCTCTCAAAAAGTTGGTAGTGGGGCGCACGTCTCGGAACCTGGTGAAACTCACAAAATCTGACAACTCATTCGATTACGAGTTTAACCATATTGATTTCATTTAAATCTGACTCCGAATCGGTATTCAAAACTCGAAAAATCATTTTGTGAAGTAATAGAAATTTCTTCAGATTGCATATTGAAAAATCAATAATCTAACGCCGATAACGAATATTAATCCATAAAATATAATCAGAAGTGAGTCAAGAATGCTTACCCCAAGTTTGTGGTGAAATTCCTCTCCAAAATCGCTAAATCCCGAGGTTCCCAACTAAAAATATGAAATGATGGCCCAAAAGTCCTAAATAGAGGACTTGTAACACTGCCCCGACTTCCTTCGTCGCATTCGCGAGCCTCCTATTTCGTTCGCGATGAACAAAATTCTCAAAAGTCATTTCCAAACTCTTCTCAGAAAGCCTCTTGTTTAATGGTCATAACTTTTTATACAAAACTCCAAATGACAAATGGTTTAAATTTATGAAAACTAGACACAAGATATACTACTTTTATGTTTTAGTCATATCCCAATTCCTTATGGGTTTCGAGATATAAGCTGCCAAAGTCATCCCTGTGCAACATAAATTTCTTTGCGATTTCCAAACATCTTCCCGGACAGCCTATAGTATACCAATCATAACATTTCGTACACAAATCTAATTGTAGAATGGTTTCATTTTCTGAAAACTAGACAAAAAGCAATACAATTTTCATTTTTAGATCATCTCCAAATTCCTTATAGATTGCAAGATATAAGCTTCCAAAGTCGGATGACAGACAATAGAAATTCCTTCTTCGCTAACGCGAGAATCTCTTCGAGAACGCGAAGAACAAAGTCCCAGCAGCAAAATCCTTTTTCGAAAACGCGAGAGGCTTCTCGCGAACGCGAAGAACAACACCAGGCATCAGAAAACCATGGATATAAAGTAGCTTAAAATGATCCGATAACACCCGAAACATACCCAAAACACACCCGAGGCCCCCAATAAGTCCTAAAACATTATACGAACTTAGTCGAGGCATCAAATCACACAAAACAACATCAAATCCATGAATCACGCCCTAATTCAAGCTTAATGAACTTTAGAACTTCAAACTTCCACATTTAATGTCGAAACCTATCCAATCACGTCCGATTGACCTCATCACATTTGACATTACGTACCTACTCCAACTTTCGGAATCGGAATCTGAACCCGATATCAAAAAGTTCACTCCTGGTCAAACTTCCCAAGAACCTTCAAATTTCCAACTTTTGCTAAATGACCTGCGGACCTACAAATCTGCATATGGATGCGCTCCTAAGACCAGAATCACCATACGGAGCTATTCCCACTCTCGGAATCCCAAACGGACATCGATAACATTAAAATACACTTCAACCCAAACTTATGAAATTCTTCCAAAATGCTAACTTTCCATAATAAGCAACAAAATCCTCCTGGGCCACCCAAAACCCGATCCAGACATACACCCAAGTCTGAAATCATCATACGAACCTATTGGAACTTTCAAATCCCGATTACGAGGTCGTTTACTCAAAAGTCAAACCTTAGTCAACTCTTCCAACTTAAAACTTCCGAAATGAGAATTTTCCTTCCAAATCAACTCCGAACTTCCCGAAAATCAATTCCAACCAAACGTACAAGTCATAATATCTGAAGCGAAGCTACACAAGGCCTCAAACCGTCGTACGACGCGCTAGATATCAAAATGACTAGTCGGGTCGTTACATTCTCCCCCACTTAAACATACGTTTGTCCTCGAATGTGCTAAGATCTGCTCCGGAGTTTTCCGAAACCAGTTTTCAACACCTCATGCACCTAATCGTGCTACCACAACCCAATTGAGCACATTAGATCAAGCCAGTTCGAAGCCCCTTTTTATTTAGTCAAATAAGCCTTAGAGCCAAATTCCAACATCCGGAATTCTCTATTAGGCTTGCCTTCAAACATATAAACGTCGTATCAATCACTACACATTGTACCAAAACATGATTGTATAGCTTTACTGAATTCACACCATGCACTGCATAATCCACATGACCATAATAAAATCCTCTGACAACAATAGCCGAAATCCCACGAATTTGATGCCCACAACACATCTTATGACGCATGTAAGTACTGCTCCAATTCTGGCAATACTGCCACGATGGAAGAGATATGTATCATAACCACCTGCCGAATCAACAAATCATTGAGTCTCTCCTCCTGACAAAAACTATTACCTCATTATGAACTAAAAAATGGTAATAGCCCATTAATATGCGTTATATAAATCCGATTACACTGATCCAAGATTTCATATGATGCCATCAATGTACCCATAAGCTACAATTGGAATGTGACACATAAGGAAAAACGAACTCTAAAAAAGAACTATCCAGCCCGTGTATCGAATAAAATGGCCATCAAATACTATAAGCCTTTCTCAAAGGCAAGAAATAGGACACACAAAATAAATATCAGAGACCGTGCTTAACATCTCACTATTGCGGCATGCAACCCGATCCAAACATGACAATGCTGCGGCATGAAACCCAATCCACATCACAGACCCGTGGCGGTGTGTTACCCGATCCAAATAATATACATGTGGAGGCGTGTCACTCGTCTGGCACATAATAATAAAAAGTGAACACACATCAAGCTATAACGGTTATACTCACGAAATGTCCGAATATCAACCATAAGCACGCCAAGAGCATAATACAAATCCTGGGGGGACGGATAACGCCATACGCTATGAAGCTCAAGCACAACTAAGGTGCGATATGTGATCTGCATCTCGAGAGCCATCCTGCTCACATAACACCGCCGCTACGCGGGACCTCAACACATGTGCGAATAATCAAGCTGTCACACAACCCACATGGCACAATAGAGTATTACATGAAATAACTGACGGCAAAAATAACATCCAATGACCGAATACTCCTCCATAAGAAATGCTATGCTGAATGAACACACCCGGCCAGGTGTAGAGCACACATCTACATTTAGCCCCATCAACGGATCTCAAGGCGATTCTGATCGTACCGTATTAGGCTCATAATCTTTCAAGGATCCACAATAACCCTTTTCCATGACACATAAGAACAACCGTCAAATCCGAAACAAACTCACACGGTCCACAACCCAAGGAATAGAAGGCCTCTCAGGAATAAACTCTCGCATTTGCGATATTACAATAACCTCCATATTTGATTTCAATCTTTAACAATCAAGTAACTAACATGTCACACTTATACAAATCTCACCGTGGGGAACACTCCCACGACTTTCCACTCAATTAGCACAGTCTGCACATCCATACTACCAACCGTTTTAATTCTGTAAAGTGAATCAAAAATCCGCAAGTCAATGCACAAAGCCTCTTCCACACAACATCATTCTCAAGTGACATTAAAGAAAAATGCCAGCTTACTTTGAACATCTAAATTCACTCCTACTCATTCAAGCTCGTAACATTATATAACACCGAACCGCAATCTTGACCTTCAACTTCCCGTCCCCATGCCACCCACTGCACCTATCCTGCCGCAACGCGAAAACACACGTATTCACCATTACCCTTGAACTACTAGTAGAGTAAACCACTTCATTGGCTAGAAAACTTTCACTTAGCTCATTTCAGAAGAACCAATGCAACACACAACTAAATTCTCAGACCGAAGAAAATACAACCTCATGTCGTGATTTAAACTACCATAACTCTTCCAAAATCCCTTTACACAATAAAGACATTCGAATCGAATACCTATTAAATCAACCAAGTTGTGGTGGCGCTCAAGCCCAAGTGTAAAACCACAAACTACATGTATAACTTCACGCTGAAGAAACTGATCACTGCCACAATCATGCTGATTCAACCATTACCAACCGAGCCACTTCTTCCACTTTACTCGGGACTTGCCCTAGAAATAATAATAGGTCCATTCGAAACATAGTGAAACCCATCAACAATCCATGAGACCATATCGTCTCAATACCCGTGAACCAACTTATATTCTCATTACACGCATAATAGCATCTCCAACTGGTTCACCCATTCTGCAAGACCTCTCGCTAATCCGAAACTATTTCCTCCCTTATTCCAATACTGCAGTGCATACCCAAAGATAACATAGAACATCCCAAGTCCTTAGGCACTACACTTAAATTCTTAAACCCACTAGGACCACTGTTGAGAGTCACCCACTCTGACTTGGTCCCGAATATAAGACGAACTCTAGTGCGTTGTTAGCGCGGGAACACCCTATCAAAGAAGCACCCAACTGAATTCTTTTCCTTGTACATAAACCCCACAAGAGTCATAAACTCATATTCTTCCCAAAACCTGAACATGTATCAATAAGGCTAAGTATAACACACATTCCTCAAATTCTTTGCTCGAATTACCACTGGTGTTTTCCTTTCCTTAGTCATAATAACCCCACAATACACCGATGACCAGAAATTGCACAAGAAAACAACCACGTGATCCAACCATAAATTGTGGGGCTCCCTACATAGCTTGAAGCTAAAATTTCATAACCTTGGAACCCACCAAGATTCCTCCTTCCCAATAATCATGATCTCTCACAATCAACTCGTCGAGTTTCTCAAAATCTTTCTATTATACTTCATGAACATTCTGAATCACTAGCCACATTCACATATTCGACCTCTTACCGGATAGCCAGTAGAATTCCTCGTGGAAGTTTCACCAACACCACGCAACCGCTAACCTGCTCACAGGAGATAACCTGCCTGTGGAATTCCATGCCAACATCTTCCAACGACGCTGCACTGGTTGCAATTACTATGAAATTAGTAAACCCTCCTGAGCACGTGCTCGTTCACCAGTTGTACAAGTCCGTTCACTGTCCATTGACATCAACTATGCGCGACAATACATTCCAATCCGAAGTCATGTTGCATTCCCCTTCATATCAAGCAAACTCTTTTCTGTCCTATCCAGTCTTCCTCAACATAGTAGCCAACATTCCATATTAAGTCCTTAGACCTAGTCACTTTCCACCATGAATCCCAAATCACTCTAAACTTTTCTCAAGTCATGTGGCTATCCTACCACAAAATCCATACGCTACTCTGTGTCACGACCCAATTTCCCTCATATGGGTATCGTGATGGAACCTAGTCTTAGGGACTAGGTAAGCCTAGCAGTCACTGAATAACAACAATAATAAAAGGAAAACTAACAGTCTTGATATAGAATCTTAACATGATGTACAAACCTTCCCAAAACCAGTGATACAAGTCATAAGCTCTACGAATCTTCTACAACTTCTAAGTACAACTGTTTGGAAATAAATACAACAATGTATGAATAATAAATACAAAGAAGGTGACTCCGACTCCTGCGAATACAACAGTAGGTTACCTTGAGTCTCCTCGGAAATCATTCACGCATCTACTACAATATATACCTGGATCCGCACATAAGAATGTGCAGAAGTGTAGTATGAGCACACCACAGCGGTGTCCAGTAAGTACCAAGACCAACCTCGGTGGAGTAGTGACGAGGACTAGTCAAGATACCACTGGTCTACAAAATAAATAACATGAATATAGAAATGACCGAACGTTACATCTACCTAAGGATTCACGGAATAATTTACGACAATGACAATATAAAGCGGAAGGATATTATAGAAATCAATCACGAAACAACCCAAAAATACACAAAAAGACGGACAGCAAAACACGCCGAATCGAAGGGAAACACAATACAATAGAGAACACCAATAACTCAACTCCACGTCGGTCTGTTCACATCGGGCCTTAGCCATTAAAATTCATAACTAGTAGAAATATTTAGACAGCAGTACATCTGAAAAACTTTTGCAAATAAAATCATTTTTGTATGGAAGAGTTTCTTTTGAAAACATACTTTCTCCAAAAGTAGATATAAGTATATTTAGTAGAAAGAATTACGTAAAATATAGTTCCTTTCAAAATACGAAACTTCCCAAATATGCTTTCCCAATAAATGACTTCCAAATATCATTTTAGGCAAGACTAGTGCTTTTCAAATATCCCTTCGATGTAAAAGTCATTCAAAATATAATCATTTCAAAACCATTGCTTTTTCAATAATACTTTTCAATAAAATCCCTTGATCAAAATCTCCTAAATAATTATCTACCGGAACTCAGTCCGTAACTCAGAAATTGCCATGCAGTACAGGAGGAATATCAAATCTTGCCAATAAATGTAGAAAGAGATCAGTAGGAATATCCAAATTTAGAACAACGTAATAAAATGCAAGACAAGTGCACGGCATCACCCTTCGTGATTTTCCTCTCATCCTCACCAAAACAAGTGCAAAAAATATCAAATAGGAAACAATCATGATGAAACAATTATCAATAGAAAACATCAAGGAGAAGACAACGGAAACAATAACAAGACATCAACAAGTGCGGGAAAATATCAAACAGGAATCCACAGGCATAATGATACAAAAACAAGTGCACGACATCACCCTTCGTACTTTTACTCTCATCCTCACCAAAACAAGTGCACGATATCTCCCTTCGTGCCTTACTCTCATTCTCACCAAAACAAGTGCACGGCATCACCCTTCGTGCTTTATTCTCATCCTCACCAAAATAAGTGCACGGCATCACCCTTCGTGCTTTATTATCATCCTCACCAATAATAAAATAAACATGGCACGACATTATCCTTCGTGCTTAAATAAAATAAACAGGGCACGACATTATCCTTCGTGATTAAATAAAATAAACATGGCACGGCATCACCCTTTGTGCTTTTACACTCTCATCCTCACAATAAATAAATACACGACATCACCCTTAGTGCTTTACTATCATCCTCACCAAAACAATATCAAGAACAACCGTTTGGCAAGGAAAATCAACACCATGAAGCATAAATCACAACATCCCGACAAGGGAGTCAACAATGCAACCAAATCATTAACAGCACAAACAGTAATAGAAAACCACACCATCCCGGCAAGGGAGTCAACAATGAAAAACAACATCATCCCAAAACAAGGTCAAATACCCAAATATTCAAAAAGTCCTAACTCTACCCAAAATTCCAATTTCTACCTTTGATTTCATGTTTTTAGGACTAGAATCTAATAGATGTTGATGACAAATGGAAGAAAACAATGTTAGAATCACTTACCTAAGAGGTTATGGTGGAAGAACTCTTCAAAAATCGCCTATGGGGTTTGGAGAAGAAGAGGGTTGTGAGAAGTGGGTTTAATCCCGTAACTATTCTGTTTCTGAACTAAGGAAATCATTCGGTGAATTTACCTTACGCGATCGCGATGGGTGGGACGCGATCGCAGAGCTTAATGACTCTCATGCTACGCGATCGCGAAGAAAGGAGTGCGATCATAGAGTGAACTGGACGCTGACCTGCGCGATCGCGACCTATGAACCGCGTGCGCATTGAACATTTGCTACCCAGCCCCAGCCCCAACCCCTCATTAAACATACGCGACCGCGACTGTAGGGGTGCATTCGCGTAGAGCAAAGACCCTAAGGCTCCGCGTTTGCACCCAGCACTTTGTGACCGCGTAGAGAAAAATAGCCCCCAACCCAAATTGAACATCGCGATCGCAATCCTTACATCGCGATTGCGAATAGCAAATAACTGGACACTAGATACAGCAGCAAAAAACCAGATTTTTACTAAGTTTCAACACCCCGACGCCTATCTGAAACACACCCGAGCCCTCGGGGCTCAAAACCAAATATGCACACAACCTCTACGACATCCTACGAACTTATTCGTGTAATCAAATCACCAAAATAACATCATAAACATCAAATTAAACCTCAAAATCAATAAAATTTCTCAAAAGCTTCTTTAAACATCCAATTTCGCATTTAAGGTCCGAATCACGTCAAACTGTCCGTTGCTTACCAAATTTTAGAGATGACACATATAAGTCATATCGAATCTGTACCGGGCTCCGGAACCATGATACGGCTCGATATCACAGGTTTCACCTCAAATTTCATTTTTAAAAACCTTTATATTTTTCAGAAAATAATTTCTTTTAAAAATTCATTTCTCGGACTTGGGACCTCGGAATTCGATTTCGGGCATACGCCCAAGTCCCATATTTTCCTACGGACCCTCCGGGACCGTCAAATCATGGGTCCGGGTTCGTTTACCGAAAGCGTTGACCAAAATCAACTTTATTCAAATTTCTAATACAAGATTATCAGTTTTTCACATAAAGGCTTCCCGACTACACGTCCGGGCTGCACACGCAAATCGAGGTGAGATAGACGGAGGTTTTCACAATCTCGGAACACAGACTTAGCTAGAAATATACGGGATGACCTTTTGGGTCATTATACTCTATCACTCCCACTTCGGCTAAATCGTATTCTTTAAGTAACTGCTTGACCTCTGTTTTTCATACTTGGCATGTTAGTAACTCAACCACCGCGAGACACCTGCCACCATGTCCTTCCTCATTCTTCATTGCGCAAATGTTGCCTCAAATCAAATCCATACATGTACCACTGGAAACAGTGGATTGATATCAACTCTAAACCTCCTAGGAGATCATCTTTCTTAAGCTACCAACATTAGAAACACCGGTTCGATTCTAAACCACTGCACACCGCTATTTCTGACGACCGTTTCCCCAGCGTCCTTTCACAACACCCTGCCTCAAAAGGCGAATTGAAGAAGACCATAACGCCATCAAACTTAATACATTCAACGACACCACATCACAAATGAAAATTCCACCACGCTCGAAAATACCAAGTCTAGTTACTCCATCAACCCAACCCTAAACATTCATAGTCCGATTGCCTTTCCTTCGCTGAAAATAAATGTTGAACCTCTAAATCATATGTTGAGAAATCCCCTTTCAATTCGTTCACTGCCTCGACACATAAACAAACACCCCACTATTACACCAACACTGTGCGATAATCTGGACATCATAGCAATCTATGCATAGCCTCGATCCCATCGAAAATACAGTTGCTAAGCTAAAATGACAGAATATCCTTCCGCAAGAAGACGATAATAACTCGCTCGAATGCATAGGGAGAAACATCCTGCTCCACGTAGATAATACCACCGCAACTCCTCGATGCCCAATTGACACGAGTGCTCAACACCATATGAGAATGAATAGGAAGGAAATAAAAGGCATAGGTCTCGAAGGAATCAAATCACGATGAGAAATCAAGAAGGGAAGTGGTCCTAACAGCTCTATAGCCTCTCGAAGATAAGTACAGACGTCTCTATACCGATCCATAAGACTCTTACTAGACTTGCTCATGACTCGTGAGACTCAAGTGAACCTAATGATCTGATACCAAGTTGTCACGACCCAAAATTCACTAAAGGTCGTGATGGCACCTAATACCACCGTCAGTCAAGCCAATAGTGAATGATTAACTTAATTACCCATTTTTAGTATTTGAAATCATAATTCTACATCAATTAAATAGTAAGAAATAGAATTAGCAGGACAAATGATAATATTTTTCACAAACTACAACGATAAACAACCCGTAAACACCCCTAAAACCCCGTGTCACAAGTGTATGAGCATCAACTAGAAAATATAATAACATACAACACATGTCTAGAATACAAGTTAGACAAGAAAAATGTAAATAAATCTGATGGAGACTATGTGTGTTGCGGACTCGTAACATGGGATGTAGCTCACCTAAATCCCTGTGATAGCCACGCCTCTGCACCCACAAGACCTCTAGACATATATGTACCTGCACAAAATATGCAGCAAGTGTAGCATGAATACGTAAATCAACGCATGCCCAACAAGTATCTAGTCTAACCTCGAAGAAGTAGTGACAAGGGGTCGGCTTCGACACTTACTATGGGCTAACAATAAAGTCTTGAAATTATAATTAAGCATGGAATATATAAATACCGCAGAAAACTCAATAACAAGAATTGAATAAAAAATTCTTTCGCTAATAGCAAAACCCCAATTAATTTCTATTATTTAACAAATTAATCTCTCAAGCCAATGAAACAATATCAATTATAATTGGACTCCAAGAATTATTATGCACGAATTATGTAGAGGTCGTACGGCCGGATCCAACATACAAATATATAAATTATGCACTGCCGATGGTCGAACGACATGAACCAGAGATACATCTATCCGCTGCCGAGGTGTTCGACCCGCTCCACAAGAAGGGGAAATATATTAAAACAACTCATTCAAGATTATTAAGGGGCTAATATTCAAAGAAATACCAATTCTCATTATCGATCAAGTGACCTGTCCAAAACTCAAGTAAATGATGTTTAACCTTTTACAATTACTTTATCAAGTTCCAATATGATTTAAGTAATTAAATTAACAAGTAGAGTGCAAACATCACAAGTATAATATAATTTGGGTCCTAGACTACCCGAACATAAGCATAATTAGTATCTACATACGGACTCTCGTCACCTCGTGCGTACGTTGCCCCCACAAATAGAAGCACATATTAAATCAGTTCACCTACGGGGTTAACTCCCTCTTAAAAAGTTAGAAAAGAGACTTACGTCGTCGTAAATCCCACTTTCTGGTCACAATTTCGCTCTAAAGCCCCAACTTTGTGCCGTTCAACCCGAAACTAGTCAAACAACGTGCAAATTAATCAAAAATATATTCCAATGCTTGAAATTTAACCATTTATAAAAATCTCCAACTTTGCTCGAAAAGTTGGCAGTGGGGCCCACGTCTTGGAACCCAACGAAACTCACAAAGTTCGATAACCCATTCAATTACCAGTTCTACCATACTAATTTCATTCAAATTTGACTCTGAATCGGTATTCAAAACTCAAAAATTCATTTTGTAAATTATAGATTTTTTTTCCGATTTCTTCTTGAAAAATCAATAATCTAATGCTGATAATGAAGATAATCCATGAAATATAATCACAAGTGAGTCAAGAATTCTTACCCCAAGTTTTGTGGTGAAATTCCTCTCCAAAATCGGTAAATCCTGAGGTACCCAACTAGAAATACGAAATGATGGCTCAAAGGTCTGAATAGAGGACTTATAGTACTGCCCCGACTTCCTTCTTCGCGTTCGCGATCCTCCCATCGTGTTCGCGATGAAAAAAAATCTCAAAAGTCATTTCCAAACTATTCTCAGACATCCTCTAGTATAATGGTCATAACTTTATAAAACTCCAAATGATAAATGGTTTAACTTTCTGATAACTAGACACCAAGATCTACAACTTTCATGTTTTGGTCATTTCCTAATTCCTTATAGATTTCGAGAATATAAACTTCCAAAGTCGGACGACGGACAATAAGAATTCTTTTTTCGCGAACGCGAAGAACAAAGTCCCAGTAGCAAAATCCTTCTTCGCAAATGCGAGAGGCTTCTCGCGAATGCGAAGAACAACACCAGGCATCAGAAAACCAACATCTAAAGTAGCCCAAAATGATCTCATAACACTCGAAACATACCCGAAACACATCCGATGCCCCAGGGACCCCAACCAAATATACCAACAAGTCCTAAAATATTATATGAACTTAGTTGAGGTCTCAAATCACACCAAACAACATCGAAGCCATTAAACACACCCCAGTTCAAGTTTAATGAACTTTAGAACTTCAAACTTCTGATTGACCTCAAATTTCGCACACAAGTCACATTTGACATTACGGACCTACTCCAACTTCTAGAATCAGAATCCGAACCCAATATCAAAAAGTATAGTCCCAGTCAAACTTTCCAAGAACCTTAAAATTTCTAACTTTCGCCAAATGACCCTGAAATGACCTACGGACCTCCAAATCCGCATCCAGACGCGCTTCTATGACCAGATTCACCATACAGAGCTATTCCCACTCACGAAATCCCAAACGGACATCGATAACATTAAAATACACTTCAACCCAAACTTATGAAATTCTTCCAAAACGCTAACTTTCCGTAATAAGCAACGAAATGCTCCGCAGTCACCCAAAATCTGATCCGAACATATGTCCAAGTCCGAAATCATCATACGAACCTATTGGAACTTTCAAATCCCGATTCCAAGGTCGATTACTCAAAAGTCAAACCATCTTCCAACTTATAGCTTCTGAACTGAGAATTTTCTTTCCAAATCAACTCTAAACTTCCCAAAAGTCAATTCCGACCACACGTACAAGTCATAATACCTTAAGCGAAGCTACACAAGGCCTCAAACCATCGTACGACGCGCTGGATCTTAAAACGACCAGTCGGATCGTTACATTGTATAATTCTGTCAATTAACACATAATTTTGGATAAATATTATGGGTCGTTTCATAGGATGCATTAGCGAAAATAATGCATGCACTAGCTTTTGGTATTACTAATCACTTGTTTGGTACACTTTTTCAAGCTATGCATTACTAATGCAAGTATTAGTTATACAACTTACTTGGTATTATAGTATGTATAACTAATACCTAGCAAACTATGATATTAATAATACCAAGGATATTAATGCATGCATTAGCATGGTTAAAGACAAAGTTATACTTAAAGTCCCTTAAAGCTAAATAATATGGAGGGTATTTTTGTAAATAACTAATTTTCTTAAAAAATATATAATGCATTTTAATTTTTAATACACTACACCAAAACAGTGAATAAGAAATAATCTTTATAATGATTGCATTACTAACCCATGCATTACTAATCCCTGCATTACTAATTGTTAGTAATCGGTATTTGCAAAGTAATTCTGGAAATAGAATAACGTAAAAACATAAATGTATAAGAAACACAATTTAATCTGCGCCAACTGAATTCACAGTGTTTCCTTAAGGAACTTAATCCCCTCCTAGTACCCGAGGTTGTAGATTATTTTCTCCCAGGATAGAACGGATTACACACTGGTGTAGCGGTACTTCAAACACCAGTGTTTCAGCGAACACAATGATCGGTAGCAAATCACACTTACTATTGCTTTCTTTCAGTTGAAATAATGTAGAAGAAAGAAGAAGAATTTAGAATTTTCGTAAGGAAAACCTGAGGGAATGACCTACTATTATCGCCAACAGGTTGGGTTGACCAAAGAGGTGCAACTCTTAAAGATGACTGTTCGCGTAAAAGCGGTCAGTATGTAAATGATTATTTACGCAAAATAAAATGGAAAAACAAATATGGAGAAAAATTATTTTACCGTTACAAAAATGATTAATTTGTATTAAAATAATATTATGTTAATCTTCGTCTTAACGAATAAATTTGGTCCAAAAAATTAATCAATCAGTCCATTTGACCAAATTCGAAGTCGAAGCCGAGCCGAGCGACGACGATGACACGAGGCTTTCCTTCTTCTCAACTCTTTAAGAGCTAGAAGAAGAGCATTGAATATATACCCATCAAAATTCTTTTCCTGTTCAAATATGGGACAATGTCACTTTGTCAAAGAAGAAAATTCAAATATTTTATTTTTTCCTCCATCTCCCATTTACTCTATTTTAACATTTTAACAAGCTTAAACCCAACAATCCTCCACATGAAGGGGGAATGACTAATCACAGAAATATACACGAAAAATTGTGTGATTTGCAAGCAAGTATTAATCGCATCTGGGTAAGTAAGTTTCCCTTTGAGCTTTTCATAGTGAACTTATGTAGGATATACTCGGTAAATTGGTACATTTAATATCATTGAACCGTCGAACTTTGGTGTATACCTAAAAAACCATAAATCATATAATCAACCCTGATCCGTCTTTGGTTCTCATTGGTGTGTTCTTCAGCCATGAACACCGCCTGATTTCATAAGTGTGTAGAGAATTGACCTTGCAAAATTCTCCTTGAAGCGTCTAACATTTCACACTTACATAGGTGATTCATAAGCGTGTCATCCAGTAGATACACTATTTCATATACCCCGTATCAAATTTAGATACCATTAAAAAGTCTTAATGTTTTATCCTTGGTACTGAACATCGTCTCATCACGAGAATGGACTAAAACTTTAGTTGGCAATGTTGAACCGTCATTAATGATTTTGTTTGATCTCCTTGAACCTAGATCTTGGGATCTCTAGTATTCTAGGTAGAGTTACTGCCGCAATGACTTGCCCTCAGCCATAGTCTCATTCCCCTCGATGATTTCACAATTACCTCTCTAGTTAGGCCTTTCATAAGTGGATCCGACACATTATCGCTTGAATTTACGTAGTCAATCGTGATATTTCCTCAAGAGAGTAATTGTCTAACAAATTTATGTCTTCGTCTTGTAGGAAGAGATTTTCCGTTATGCATAGATCTCCTAGCCCTTTCAATTGCCACTTGAATATCGCAATGTATACATATTGGGGCTAACGATTTGGGCCAAAATAGAATATATTCCAAAATATTTCGGAGCCATGCAACTTCTTCACCGGCTTTATCTACGACTATGAACTCATCCTCAATTGTAGAGCGGGCAATACAAGTTTGTTTGGATGACTTTAAAGATACCGCTCATCCACCAATAGTGAATACATATCCACTTGTAGACTTAGTATAAGTTGAACCGGTGATCCAATTTGCATCATAGTATCCCTCAATCACCGCATGATATTTACTACAGTGCAAAGCAAAGTTCTGGGTATATTTTAAATATTCCAAAACTCGTTTCATTATCATCCAATGAGATTGAACTAGATTACTCGTGTATCGACTCAATTTACTTATAGCACAAGCTATATCTGGTCGTGTACAATTCATGATATACATTAAACATCCAAACACACAAGCATAATCTAATTGTGATATGCTTTGGCCTTTGTTCTTTGCTAGTACAAGATTCACGCCAATTGGAGTCTTTGCAATTTTAAAATTTAAGTGCTTGAATTTTCCAAGTATTGTTTTAATGTAACGAGATTGTGACAATGTCAGACCTTGAGGAGTCTTATGAATCTTAATACCTAGAATTAATTTGACAACTCCCAAATCATTCATATCAAACTGCTAGTTAGCATACACTTAGTTGCATTTATGTTGGCAATGTCATCACTCATTATCAACATATCATCCA
Source organism: Nicotiana paniculata (assembly GCA_005239505.1). Classification (NCBI taxonomy): domain Eukaryota; kingdom Viridiplantae; phylum Streptophyta; class Magnoliopsida; order Solanales; family Solanaceae; genus Nicotiana; species Nicotiana paniculata. The sequence continues at coordinate 56,987 of ML300873.1, forward strand.
CATATAAGCAAACAATAACTATGTGATTTGGAATATTTTTAATGTACACACATTTGTCATATTAATTTATCTTAAAATCATTTGACAATATTGTTTGGTCAAATTTTGCATGCCATTATTTGGGCACTTGTTTTATTGCATAGAGGGACTTAACAAGTATACATACCTTCTTTTCTTTACCTGGAACCACAAACCCTTCGGGTTGTTCCATGTATATATCTTCCTCCAAATCTCCATTTAAGAAGGTCGTCTTAACGTCCGTTGGATCAGTTTCAAGACAATATACCGCAACTAATGCTACTAATGTTCGTATGGATGTAATTCTTGTAACTGAAGAGTATGTATCAAAATAGTCAAGTCCTCCTCGTTGTCTATACTCTTTGACCACACGTCTTACCTCATATTTATCAATAGTGCCATCATCTTTCATTTTCCTCTTAAAAATTCATTTAGAACCCAACCGTTTATTTCAGGAGGAAGATCAACCAATTCTCATGTATGGTTGTTCAATATGGATTCTGCTTCACTTTGGCACGATCCAAAATTCAACTAGTCGTGATGGCACCTAACCCAACCCGCTAGGTAAGCCAATTAATAACTATCCAATTTAATGAGATTTGTTGAGACAAATGAATGATAAAATGACTAAACCTTTATACATTTTCCAATGACTGGTAGTACAAATCATGGGCTTCTAATATTTAGAATTTACAAAGCAATATGAAATAAAATACATCATCTGTTTAAATATACATGAACATATTAAAATTCTAAAGCTAACAAGATCAAGAGGCAGCTATGACCGGAGCGCAGATACATCTTCAAATCCAGCTCCCACCATACACAATAACACCAACATCCAACATTTGCACGTAAGGTGTAGAAGTATAGTATGAGTGCAAACAACCCCATGTACTCAATAAGTAACAAACTTAACCTTAGGTTAAAATTAGTGACGAGCTTGGACAAGGGTCAGAGTCCAACACCAACGGCCAGGAACAACTCATAACAATATAAATAATGTAGCACAAGTAACAACTCAAAGCTATAGTGCTCAGCTCGTTCACAGTTCCGGAAAATAGGCATGTTTTTCAAGTATAACAGTAAAACCCAAATCTTTTACTGAAATCACCAAAATATGAGTAAGTTTGTAAAAATGTGATTTCCCAAAACTTTCAAGAGGTAAATGTTTCATTATCATATGGCATGAGGAAAGTACATGTCTATGCATGCATGTCAATGTGTATGAGAAGTCATGAATAACGTAATACCGTACAACATGAGGAAAATTCATCTTTATGCCTGCATGTCGGGTGTGCATGTCAAATGCAATGCCACACATCGATAAAACCATATGCATACTCTTAGAGTATCAATTAACTCGGTCCTCTCAGTCACTCATTCCTCACAATTACTTAGTCCTCATAATCACTCGGTCCTCCCAATAACTTGGCACTCGCTCTCGGCACTCGCGCTCGGCACTCGCACTCTCACTCGGCATTGTACATGGCAGATCCATCTCAATACATATCCAACCCAAAGAATCAATAGCAACTGCGCTCACTATTGTTGTACATACTCAGGAGGGGAAGATCCATCCCAAGTGGTATAATAAGCCAATCATGGCATGAATCAATAATACCTGATGCAGCGTGCAACCCAATCCTATCATGAATTAATAATACCTGTTGCGGCATGCGGCCCGGTCCCATCAATATCACTCCTATACAGGCCCTCGACCTCACTCGGTAATCAATATCTCGGGCTTACAGTGTCATGAAAATCAGCCCAAAATGATGATATAATGTATAGATAAATGAAAATAGAGACTGAGATATAATATGCGAATGAATGAGTATAACTGAGCATGTAACTGCAATTTAAGTGTATAACTCAACAACAGATATGACCTCAATAGGTCCCAAAAGAATAAGCATATAGCCTAAACATGATTTCTAACATGGATCACAGCTCAATCACTCTAGCACGTAAAGACCTCATGGATAAAAACAAGATCGGGTAACTACATTGTACAACAAAAACAACCGATTCGAAATTCACACAGTGCACGCCCACACGCCTGTCACCTAGAATGTGCGTCACCACAACACCAACACATAACATATTTATTCAGCGGTTCATACCCTCAACACCAAGTTTAGAACTGTTACTTACCTCGAACAAGCCAAGTCCAATACCGAGCAAGCCAAATGATACTCCAAAAATATCATCCCATGAGTACTGACCTCCGAACGGCTCGAAACAAGCCAAAAGCAACTCAAATACATCAAATAATGCCTAAGGAAACAATTCCAAATGATAAAGGTCGAATCTTTAATCAAAGGCCCAAAGTCAACCAAAAAACAAACCCAGGCCCGCGCCTTAGAACCCGATGAAACTCACAAAATCCGACCCATTCAATTACGAGTCCAACAATACTAGTTTCACTTAAACCCGACTTCAAATCGACGTTCAAAACTCAAAAATTCACTCTATGAAACCGTTCAAAACTCAAAAATTCACTCTATGAAACTCTAGACAAAAAAACCCCAATTTCCCTCTTGAAATCCTCAATCAAATGCCAAAAACAAAGATAGATTCATGAAATAAAATCAAAATCGAGTAGAGAACACTTATCCCAATCCATGTAGTGAAAATCGCCTAAAAATCACTTCAATTCAAGCTCCATAGCTCCAAATATGATAAAATAGCCGAAATACCATCGCGGTGGACGAATAAATGAATCGCGGTCGCTGAAATACCATCGCGATAGCGAAGAAGAAAAAATCACTGACCAGAATTACGCTTCGTGATCGAGTAACAACCTTCGCTAACGCGAAGAACAACCAACACTGCCTCCCAACAATACACTATGTGATCGCATAAACATCCATGAGAACACGAAGCACACATGCGACCAAGCATCACAAACACGTCCCATCTTGCGCGAACGCATTGAAGAATTTCCAGCTCCCAGCTTCCCATCTCAGCTCTATAAGAACGTGACTTCCACCATGCGAACGCGGACAGTATCCAGCTCCAAGATACGCGATCGTAACCCTCCAATCGCGACTGCGATTAAGAAACTGCCCAGCTCCAAGTTTTCCTCTACGCGGTCGCAACACATACTTCGCGATCGCGAAGACCATTTGGCGCACCGGACTTCAGTAGAAACCAACAATGCAATATGAAGAAGGAATCGTCCGAAATCGATCCAAAACACGCCCAAGACCCTCGGGACCATGTTCGTACATTCCAACAAGTCCCATAACATAATACGAACCTACTCGAGATCTCAAATCATGTATAACGACATTAAAACCACGAATCTCACCTCAAATCGAACTTAATGAACTTTGAATCTTTCACTTCCAAAACACATGCCGAAAATCAAATCAACCCGGAATGGACTCAAATTTTGCACAGAAGTACCAAATGACATCACAGAACTATTTCAATTGTCATAACCACACTTCGAACCCGATTTCATCAAAGTCAACTCCCGGTCAAACTTATAAACATTCCAAACCTTCAAATTTCCAACTTTCGCCAATTAGTGCCGAAACCTTCTCAATATATTCAAATGCAAACCCGGACACACGCTCGGGTCCAAAATCACCATCCAGAGCTAAAGGAACCATAGAAACTTCAATTTGATGTCAAATACTAAAAAGTCAAACTTGATTAACTCTTCCAACTTTAAGCTTAAATCATGAAATTCATTCTTCCAAATCAATTTCGAATTACCTGAAAATCAAAACCGATGATTCACACAAGTCATAACACATCATACCATGCTGCTCAAGACTTCAAATAGTTGAAAGGAATGCAAATGCTCAAAATGACCCGTCGGGTCGTTACAACTATTGACTGCCTCTTTCCAAAATAATGATTCCGAAGAAGACATAACTTCTTTAAATGTTCGAGGCTCATTTCCAATAAGAAAGTCCCAAAATTTGGTCTAAATGAAGTATACATTCTTTGGCGTTTACGTCTTGGATCCTCCTAATTAGACGTATTTTCTTTTGTTTCTTCCCGAGGTCGTTTAGATCCTTCACCAATCGACTCACATTTCTTTTTATACAGATATATAATCAAAGAATTCAACATTATCTGATTCTATTATTGTATTATTATAAATGTCAAGATTGTCTGATTTATGAACCAGAAATAGATATGCTTTACTATTGGTCGCACATCCTGTGAAAACACAATCAACGATTTCCGGTTCTATTTTTACCCTTTGGGGTTTAGGAACTTAAACTTTTTTCAAACACCCCCAAACTTTAAAATAATTCAAGTTGGCTTCATTCCTTTCCATTTTTCATATGAAATGGATTACGTTTTGTTATGGGGTACTCGATTTAGTATCTGATTAGCCGTAAGAATGGCTTCCCCCAGAAGTTCTGTGGAAAACGAGATTTTATCAACAAAGCGTTCATCATATCCTTTAATGAATGATTCTTTCTTTCCACAATCCCATTGGATTGGGACATGTAAGGAGCCGTTGTTTGATAAATAATTTCGTATTCTAAACATATTTCTTCAAAAAGAGATTCATATTCATCACCCCTATCACTTCTTATCATTTTGATTTTCTTGTTAAGTTGGGTTTCAACTGCACTTTAATATTGCTTGAATGTATCTATTGCTTCATCTTTACTATTAAGTAAGTAAATGTAGCAATATCGAGTAATGTCATTAATAAAAGTTATGAAATACTTCTTTCCACCGCGAGATGGTATTGACTTCATGTCGCAAATATTTGTGTGAATTAAGCCTATAGGATTTGAATTTCGTTCAATTGACTTACAAGGAAGTTTAACATACTTAGATTCCACACATATTTGACATTTTGATTTTTCGCATTCAAGTTTAGACAATACTTCCAAATTAAATATTTTTTGCAAGGTTTTATAATTGACATGTCCCAAACGTATATGCCATAAATCATTTGGCTCAAGTAATTAAGAAGAAGCTGAAATTTTATTATTTTTAACGACCATTACATTCAGTTTAAAATGGCCCTCAGTAAGATAACCTTTTCCTACAAATATTTTGTTCTTACTTTTTACAACCTTATCAGCTACAAAAATGCACTTGCACCCGTTTCTGACGAGAAGTGCAACAGAGACTAAGTTCTTCATAATTTCAGAAACATGAATGACGTTGTTCAGAGTCACCACCTTGGCTGAAGTCATTTTCAGAAATATCTTGCGACATCCTTCAATCTTGGTCGTTACAGAATTTCTCATAGAAAGTGTCTCTTTGGGTCAAATGGGAGTAGCAAACGTTTCTCTAACAACACAAACATGACGAGTGGCTCCAGAATAATCCACTATTCCTTTCCTTGGGAATTTCTACCAGATTGAATTCAAAAAGCATAGCACACAAATTATCGATATCCTCGTGCTTTTCATCCATGTTTGCTTGACCCTTCTTCTTGTCTTTCTTTGGAGCACGACAATCTGCAAATTTGTGTCTAGCTTTTTCGTAGTTATAGTAATTTCCTTTGAACTGCTTCTTGCTTAAGTTGCTTTTGGTCTAGAAGGCTTCTTCCTATTTTTATTATTTTGTGGAGCATCCTCAACAACATTTGCTCCCATTATTATTGAGTTTCCACGACCCTTATTTTCAGCAGCTTTGTTGGCCTCCGGTCCTCAACCGAACGATGAGATCTTCGAGCGACATCTCTGCATTTGTGTTTCAAGTAATTTTTGAAGTCCTTCCGCAAAGGATGCAACTTTTCAATCATTGCTGCAACTTGGAATGCTTCATTGATGACAATACCTTCAATGAAAATTATATTAGTATTAATAATAAAATTAATACTTTCAACAAAAGTATTAATTCGACTTATACCTTCAGCATGGAGATCGTAAATAATCACTTGCAATTCTTGGACTTGGGTAATAACAGACTTGCTATCTACCATTTTTTGGTCCAAAAATTTTGCGGCAACAATTTTCTTCAACCCGGCATCCTCATATTGTATATCCTTTCAAGCGCAATTCACAGTTTTTTTATGTCTCTATATTACTGTAGACGTTATACAGATCATTCTCCAGTCCGCTAAGAATAGAATTCTAGCATAAAAAAATGGAATGCTTCCATGCCTCAGTCACGAGGAAGCGTTCATTTTATGGAGTTTCGTCAGGCAGAACATGAACATCTTCCTTAATGAACTTTTGTAGACTTAAAGTCGTCAAGTAGAAGAATATCTTCTGCTGCCACCGCTTGAAATCAATCCCAGAAATTGTTTTGGGCTTTTCTGCTGGTGCCGGTGCTAATGCCACTATTGTTCGGCTTATCGATGCATTGGCAGTCACCATAGGAACATGCTGATTTCCATTCTCATCCGTCATTTCTATAAAAAGAATGACACAAACAAATGTTTAATATATGACGAAGTTTTATATCTTCAAACCGAATAAAATTGGAGTAAAAAATCACGTAGATTTTAATCTCCAATGGAGTAGAAAATTGCGAGGATTTTAATCTCCAAATGACAGATAATAAACCAAACAGAATATACGTTAAAGTAACAATTGGAGTAGAAAACCACAAAGGCTTTAGTCTCCAAATCGAGAGTAGAAAACCACATAGGTTTTAGTCTCCAGAACAGTATATACAACACAAATACAATATATAATTAAGTTCTTTAAGCTTGTTAGTAATCTGTATTTGCAAAGTAATTCTGGAAATAGAATAAAGTAAAACAGAAATATAGAATAAACATAATTTATTCCGAGTCCACTGAATTCACAGTATTTCCTTAAGGAACTTAATCCCTTCTTAGTACCCGAGGTCGTGGATTAATTCCTTCCAGGATAGAACCGATTACACACTGGTGTAGCGACACTTCAAACACTAGTGTTTCAGCGAACACAATGATCGATAACAAATCACACTTATTGTTGATTTCTTTCAGTTGAAATAATATAGAAGAAAGAAAAAGAATTTAGAATTTTTGTAAGAAAAATCTGAGAGAATGACCTGCTATTTATAGCCAACAAGTTGGGTTTAATTGAAGAGGTGCAACTCTCTAAGATGACTGTTTGCGTAAAAACGGTCATTACGTAAATCCCTGTTTACGCAAAATAAAATGGGAAAATCAAACTCCGAGGAAAATTAATTTACCGTTAAAAGAAATGGCTAATTTGGATTAAAATAATATTACGTTAATCTTTGTATTAACAATAAATTTGGTCCAAAAAATTAATCAATCAGATCATTTGACAAATCCGAAGTCGAAACCGAGCCGAGCGACGACGACGACACGAGGCTTGCCTTCTTCTCAACTCTTCAAGAGCTAGAAGAAGAGCAATAGTATATATATATCATCAAAACTCCTTTTTCTTCCTCTAATATGAGACAATGTCCTTTTGCCAAAGAGGAAAATTCAAATATTTTATTTTTTCCTCCATTTTTCATTCACTCTATTTTAAGTTTTAACAAGCTCAAACCCAACGGCCAACACTAATATACCTTATTCAACATTATTCTTATACACCCTACCAAACGACCCCTAAATCTACCAATTTCAAAGTAAAATACCAAAAGCAGAAAAATAGAAGCTGGTTGATGTTGATTAATGCAATTCTAAGAATTTAAAATCAAGTAGCAGTAAAATAATTGTATTTAGTGATAATTTATGTATTATTTTATGTGAGATAGAAGGTAGAATAGTGATATTAGTATCAATACTACATGGATTAAAACAGTAAATTGACAAAACTAATCTGCATAACAGTGAACAAACTCTTACTTTGTTTCAAAGTAAACATATATTTTACATTATACGTCGGATACTAATTTGTTATTTATCAATATAAATATTCGACATAAATATTTGCTATATGACAATTCTTGCATTACTAAAAACACTAGTCTCTTTCATATTCTGGACCTTAACTTTATAGAAAAATTTGTTATTGTTGGATCACAAAAGAATTATAATCTTAAATCATAACACTGTGTTTGGATAATATGAACTGCATACACAAGAAATTTTGAATAGCAAGCAATCATAAGCCTTCCAAGAGCAAGAAGTACTGAATTCTCTTTCGAATATAGGAGAAAGAAGGTTGAAATGTCAACTAGCGTCTATTAATTAAATTTACCTGATAATCCCTATTTTGGGAGCGTCTAGTGCCCAGGTCAGGTAAATTGTCTATCCATGGACTATGGAATATACTTTATCTATTGGGTTACATGCAAACATTTTACCAGAGGTTTCTAATATATTTTGTGTGATACATGTTGAAGTATATACTTGGGGATAGTGCAGGACAAATGATTTTAAAGTGAACTCCCCACTCATTATATAAATAAGATCACCAAGATTTCGCAATTTGATATCGAATTTCTAAGTATTCTGCATTACGTATCACTTTATAAAATATCTTTATCTAAGCATCCAATCTTAAAACCCTAAAGTAATGAGTGAAATATGCTAGTATCATCTGAACTCCTTTAGAATTTTTTTTTTTGTTTCCTTTTCTTGGAAGATTGAAGAGCGAATCAGATGTAGGAGACACATATAAGAGCTGAAGAGTGACCATAGAACTGAGAGAAGAGTAGGCTCAACAAGCTAATTAAAGAGCAAAGTCTGTAGTTCGATTTATTGAATTGAGAGAGAGAGAGATCAGAGTGGATATATTGAAAGAGAATCCTATAGCATTACAACAGGTAGATAATTATTTCACAATCATATTCCATATGGACAAAAAATGATGATAAGTAATATGAAAACTTTAAAGAGTTGTACTAAATTCATATTAAATAGGAAAGGGGTAAAATATATTTTCTTGTTGCTATATAAAATTTCTTTAATTTACAATTTGTTGTATTTTGAAATTATTCATATTCTTGTCATTATTGAATCGTTTTATAATTTTTGTTAATATTGTCGAGCTTCAACCTAAATTATAACCCAAACAAACTTGAATTATAGTCAAAAGTCAAAAAATAAATTTAAATATTTTTCTATGTTTTAAGCTAACTACAAATACAAAATCGTTTGTTAACCACAAGACTATGATGACTTAAGTATAAATAAAAGTAAATTTAAGATACTTTTTTTTTTTTATTCCTAGACGACAGTAAGAAGCTCTTCGTCGTCCTCCTTCCGGGGTCATTTCTGCTAATATTAAATTTGGCCCCAAAAGTACAATGTCGCCTATCCTTTAATAAATTATCCACTCAACCACCATCTAAGCAATTTGTATTTTAAAAAAATATGATTAAGTGGAGTAAGGAAAAGTTTCAAGTGTGATGAGTTTAATTGTAGTGCAATTACAGATTGAAAGTTTGCTATGTGTTAGACAAATTGTCGACGTAGGTCATCAGTAATTTGAATGCATATTATCGGTTTCTCTTTGTTAAATTAGAGTTCTGTTTAATTGTAAAATATTAATTTTACTTACCAGAGGCAAGAAAATAGAAAGTTAGATGCTATGATACATGAGTTAACGCTTTTGATTAGTTGAAAGATGTCAATCTTTATGGAACAGACTAATAAGAAAATAGTATCAATCTTTTTGAAACGGGGAGTATGATTTACGCCTTGCTGCTTTGAGTAGATACATTTAGACTCTTCTCTTAGCTCTCTCATTATATTTTTCCAGCTCTCTCATAATTTGTTACTTTTAAAACTGTAAATTCTTCTCATAGCACATTTGATCAAGCCTCGACATATGTATTTCTAAAAGACGAAGTTTTGTCTGTAAAACTGTAAATTCTTCTCATAGCTCTCTCATCACATTTGCTCAAGCCTCGACATATGTATTTCTAAAAGACGAAGTTTTGTCTGTAAATGAGAACAAATATTGTTTCTTTCTTGAGGTTTTCTCCTAATTAGACCTAATTTAGAATACATTCTTGTTATATTCTAAATTAATGTTTTGTCATAAATCCAGAGATTTCAAATTAACTAAAATGAGTCAGTTTGTAAGAATATACTATTCAATATGTATGAACATCAGATTAAGATATTTATACATAGTGCCACGGGACATAAAATTTTAGCATGACAATCAAGGGTTACTGATAAATAGCTAATAATATGTGAGGTAACATACAAGATTAAATTATTTGATCATATTGGGGGGAGGCTATTGCCAAGAACTATTAGTATCTGTATTCAAAAATGTAATTTTTGCAAAATAAAACGAAATCAGAAACCATAGGCAGAAACATAATCAAATGAATAACGTTCCGATCCCAACTAAAAACTGTATTTTCATAAGAAATTTAACCCCTTTGTTGTTGCCCAAGGTTGTTGGATTAATTCCTCCCAAAATAGAACGGAACAACTATTATGTAATACCCGCAATGAGTTACCATTTCGGCAGAAAACATTTCTGTTTGGTCGCGAATTTTCAAATTCAAAAACGACCAATAGGCGTTAGGATCTGTGAAATAAAATTCACACGAAAATATCAGGAAAAAGAAAAATAAATAACGGAAAAGGAGAAATAAATTTGGTCCAAAAAAAATATTAATCAATTTACTAAAGCCGAAGCCAAGCGACGACGACGGCACGAGGCACTACTTCTTCTCGACTCATTAAGAACTAGAAGATGAGCTTCTCTATATAAGCACAAAGATGTTCTTTTCTTTTTTCGATGAGGGACAAAGTGCATTAGTAAAGGAAATAACTTCAAACTTTTCGTTTCCCTCCAATTTTTTTCCCTCAATATCCCATTCATACCTCTTATCTAATTAGATAAAATCCAACAAGAACAAAGATCTCATGAAGTATTGCATCATTGTTACCAGAGGCGGACCCATGTGTATGGGTGAGGGGTCACTGGACCCCGTAAACTTCGGCCGAAATTCTGTATATATATGCGTTTATACCTTGAAAATGGATAATTTAAAGCAGTTGGCACCTTGAACACTAAAAGCATTTAGGGGGCACTGGTTGAGCAGAATAATGTGCCTCCGTCGCGTAAAAATTCTGGGTCCGCTTCTGGTTATTACTAACGTAAACCAACTATTATTCTGGAATTTCAGGTCCTTTTTTCACTTTCTTACTAAAGTTTTTGGGTGAAAGATTGTGTAACAGTAAAGCTTCTAGTTTTGTAAAGGACTTTATCATACCAGCTGCTAAATATAGCGAAGAATCTTTTTAAAACATTATTTAAGATTCTCGAAATTAGTCTATCACTAATAGGGATGACAATTGGGGCGAGGCAAGACGGAGCAGGGCAAACTCCTAATAGGGCAGCGCATGGGGACATTTAAATGGGGCGGGGCAGCGCAAAATCTGATTTTTGAAAAATTTCAATGGAGCAAGGCAGGGCAGGCCGAGATTTGGGTTAGTATTTGATGAAGCATCTGATGACATAAAGCTCACTTCTGGATCAGTCATTGAGATTTTTAGGCTTCCTGTATATGTTCTTCAGACAAAAGGTAATACTCTGATGCTTGGACGACAAAAGTGGTCTTTTCAAGAAAATATTTTTAGGAAAAATGTATTTGGAAAAAAACATACATTAAGATCAATTGTAATAACAAATTGTAGAGTATTTTATGAGAAGATTACTAAATATCATGTCTAAGTTACCAGGAAAATGACTTTCGCAAATAAGTTAAAAAAGTCATTTTTCTCCCTTTTGATACAATTTTTCTTGAAAAATAATTTTTGGTAATGAAACATCAGAAAATAGTTTATTTATGGAAAACCTTTTATGAAATTTTGTTATGATACACCTAGTCAGGGGCAGAGCTAGAGTGTCGACTGCAAATTCGATTGAATTCAATAGTTTCGGTTCAAAATCCGACTCCGTCTCGACTCCAATTTCTCGTCATGAATTCGTGCTATCTAGTACTCAAGCCTATTAACTTTATTAACCTTAAATAAATGCAGTGATGGGTGAAATGCTGACAGTTGTATAAGAACATTACCTGCCATTTTGATTAATCATTTAATTATCAATGTACACCATAGTGTCATGGGAATTTGATCTTTGATAAATTATATAACATTGATAAAGATTATATTTTATTCAATCAATATGCATAAACAACTTTTATTGACATGCCAATTTTAATAGAAAATTGAAAAAGTAAAAGAAATTAAAAGCCTACCGTAAAATAAAATATAAAGAGAAAAAAAGGAGTCTAAACAGGGCAGGGCAGGGCGGGGCGGAGCAGGGTAAAATTTGACAAAAAGCTAAACAGGGTAGGGCAGGACGGGTCAAAATTTTAGTGGGTCAAAGCTTGTCCTGCCTTGCCCAACCCCATTTACATTCCTAATCACAAAAGAGATATGTACTCATAGTATTTGCATTAACAGTTCTAAAAATTCTAACTAGAAATATTTTTATGGATGAAAAGCAATTGTTCAAGGGAAAAGATAAAAGCTATTAATCACTAACACATTATCCATAGAAAATACAAAATCAAATATAAAAAAAAAACTAAACAAAATGTTAAGAATTTATATTAGACGCATATAAAAAGCAAGCGTCATCAAATATAAGAAGGGGAACCAAAAGGTTCATTTGATGCAGTTTGTTGACCTTGAATTTATTATATAGTAGGCTACAAAACAGGAATTCAGGACATTCATACCTATGATGGGAAGCTATAGAAAGAGGGAATTATTTAGTGTAAGCTTCTTGATGTAAAAGGGAGTACAAGGGTAGTACTGATAAAAGTATTGATAAAATTCATCGCTTGATACTTCCCCAATTCATTACCGTGTTTTGTATGTGTCCATCTTATTTCTTCTCTTTGGTAAGATTAAGAATTTGAAATAACATAATTCTTCTTCAAAATATTTGGGGGTAGTATAATTAGTTGAATCGATAGGTTCTCTAGCAAGGGTTACTGATAAATAGCTAATAATAGGTGAGGTGACATATAAGATTAAATTATTTGATCATATTGGGGGGAGGCTATTGCCAAGAACTATTAGTATCTGTATTCAAAAATGTAATTTCTGCAAAATAAAACGAAATCAGAAACCAAAGACAGAAACATAATCAAATGAATAACGTTCCGATCCCAACTAAAAACTGTATTTTCATAAGGAATTTAACCCCTTCGTTGTTGCCCAAGGTTGTTGGATTAATCCCTCCCAGAATAGAACGGAACAACTATTATGTAATACCCGCAATGAATTACCATTTCGGCAGAAAACATTTCTGTTTGGTCGCGAATTTAAGATTAAAAAACGACCAATAGGCGTTATGATCTGTGAAATAAAATTCGCACAAAAATATCAGGAAAAAGAAAAATAAATAACGGAAAAGGAGAAATAAATTTGGTCCAAAAAAAATAATAATCAATTGACTAAAGCCGAAGCCAAGCGACGACGACGGCACGAGGCACTACTTCTTCTCGACTCATTAAGAACTAGAAGATGAGTTTCTCTATATAAGCACAAAGATGTTCTTTTCTTTTTTCGATGAGGGACATAGTGCATTAGTAAAGGAAATAACTTCAAACTTTTCGTTTCCCTTCAATTTTTTCCCCTTAATATCCCATTCATACCTCTTATCTAATTAGATAAAATCCAACAAGAACAAAGATCTCATGAAGTATTGCATCGTTGTTACCGGAGGCGGACCCATGTGTATGGGTGAGGGGTCACCGGACCCCGTAAACTTCGGCCGAAATCCTGTATATATATGCGTTTATACCTTTAAAATGAATAATTTAAAGCAGTTGGCACCTTGAACAGTAAAAGCATTTAGGGGGCACTGGTTGAGCAGAATAATGTGCCTCCGTCGCGTAAAACTTCTGGGTCCGCCTCTGGTTGTTACTAACGTAAACCAACTATTATTCTGGAATTTTAGGTCCTTTTTTCACTTTTTTTCTAAAGTTTTTGGGTGGAAGATTGTGTAACAGTAAAGCTTCTAGCTTTGTAAAGGACTTTATCATACCAACTGCTAAATATAGCGAAGAATCTTTTTAAACATTATTTAAGATTCTCGCAATTAGTCTATCACTAATAGGGATGACAATTGGGGAGAGGCAAGACGAGGCAGGGCAAACTCCTAATAGGGCAGCGCATGGGGACATTTAAATGGGGCGGGCCAGCGCAAAATGTGATTTTTGAAAAATTTCAATGGATCAAGGCAGGGCAGGCCAAGATTTGGGTTAGTATTTGATGAAGCATCTGATGACATAAAGCTCACTTCTGGATCAGTCATTGAGATATCTAGGCTTCCTGTATATGTTCTTAAGACAAAAGGTAAAACTCTGATGTTTGGACGACAATTTTTTCAAGAAAATATTTTTAGGAAAAATGTATTTGGAAAAAAATATAGTAATAACAAATTGTAGAGTATTTTATGAGAAGATTACTAAATATCATGTCTAAGTTACAAGGAAAATGACTTTCGCAAATAAGTTAAAAAAGTCATTTTTCTCCCTCTTGATACAAATTTTCTTGAAAAATATTTTTTGGTAATGAAACATTAGAAAATAGTTTATTTATGAAAAACCTTTTATGAAATTTTGTTCTGATACACCTAGTCAGGGGCAGAGCTAGAGTGTCGACTGCAGATTCGATTGAATCCAATAGTTTCGGTTCAAAATCCGACTCCGTCTCGACTCCAATTTCTCGTCATGAATTCGTGCTATCTAGTACTCAAGCCTATTAACTTTATTAACCTTAAATAAATGCAGTGATGGGTGAAATGCTGACAGTTGTATAAGAACATTACCTGTCATTTTGATTAATTATTTAATTATCAATGTACACCATAGTGTCATGGGAATCTGATCTTTGATAGATTATATAACATTGATAAAGATTATATTTTATTCAATCAATATGCATAAACAACTTTTATTGACATGTCAATTTTAATAGAAAATTGAAAAGGTAAAAGAAATTAAAAGTCTACCGTAAAATAAAACATAAAGAGAAAAAAATGAGTCTAAACGGGGCAGGGCAGGGCGGGGCGGGGCAGGGTAAAATTTTGACAAAAGGTTAAACGGGGTAAGGCAGGACTGGTCAAAATTTTAGTGGGTCAAGGCTTGTCCTGCCCTGCCCAACCCCATTTACATTCCTAATCACAAAAGAGATATGTCAAGTAGCTCATAGTATTTGCATTAACAGTTCTAGAAATTCTAACTAGAAATATTTTTATGGATGAAAAGCAATTGTTCAAGGAAAAAGATAAAAGCTATTAATCACTAACACATTGTCCATAGAAAATACAAAATCAAATATAAAAAAAAAACTAAATAAAATGTTAAGAATTTATATTAGACGCATATAAAAAGCAAGCGTCATCAAATGTAAGAAGAGGAACCAAAAGGTTCATTTGATGCAGTTTGTTGGCCTTGAATTTATTATATAGTAGGCTATAAAATAGGAATTCAGGACATTCATATCTATGATGGGAAGCTATAGAATGAGGGGATTATTTAGTGTAAGCTTCTTGATGTAAAAGGGAGTACAAGGGTAGTACTGATAAAAGTATTGATAAAATTTATCGCTTGGTACTTCCCGGAATTATTACCGTGTTTTGTATGTGTCCATCTTATTTCTTCTCTTTGGTAAGATTAAGGATTTGAAATAACATAATTCTTCTTCAAAATATTTGGGGGTAGTATAATTAGTTGAATCGATAGGTTCTCTAGCATGACGTTACGACTTAGGATAACAAATGAGTGTTCGACATCAGTATAATTTGCGAAAATTTTATAGGAAAAGGCATAACAACTTCTTTGGTTTGTTGAGCAAAGTCCAAGAAATGCAGCCCCCTCCCTGCTTCAACTGTAACGCGCATACATACATGAAAACAAACAAAAGGAGAACTCCTTATCTACTCTTTTATGTTTATATTTTGAAAGGTTTTTATCTTTCCTTTTAGTTTTATGTCATTGTGTATATGTGATTTTCCAAGTGAGCGTATCAGCAGCATTGGCCATTTCATTATATTAGCATTTCCTAACGTTGGGGTCATGTGTGTTTACATTTCTAACTTGTGACATTACAAGGTAGATCCGATGTTTTTTTGTTAATGTGATATATTTCTGTTATTATTTTTTTCTTAGAGGGCTCCTTTGAATTGATGTTTTCTCTCATTGTTACCAATTCAAAGTGTAGTTTCCATTGATTTTTTCTTTCAATAATGTTTATAATATTCTTTTAAGTTAGATGACTATATGCACTTTATTGAGCCTGACACGACTAGCCGAAAATTTTAGCTCCTAAATAAACTTCTATTGTCTTTTTGAGGAAAAAAAGATACAGATTTAAAAAAGATTATTCACCATTTTACAAAGATATTAACATTTAATTATTCACCATTCTATAAGGATATTAATATTTTCTTGTTATGTTCTTAGTAGAAATATAATAAATAATAATTAAAATCTTAAACATTTGAGCTCGGGCCCGGGCTCAACACGGGCGTACCCGTTACTAGTATAGTAGAAGTCTAAATTTGACGTAGTTCCTATTACTAGTAAATTCTTGTTTTTTAACGAAAAGAAAAAGATTCAAGTACATTAAATTAAAAGAAGGAAAAAATGAAAACGAGAAAAATATGATGTGATCAGAAATCCCTCGTGGAGACATCAAGAAAACAAAACCCTTTTTTCTTTTTAATAGTAATACTGTACTTCAATATTTCTCATCTCTTCTCTGGACCAACATTCCCAACCCCACCATCACTTGAAAATCTAGCAAGTATTTCTTTAATTCCCCTTCTTTCTTTTTCTTTTTCCTCCTTAAATCTAACAGTAGGATGATGATTCAGAGAAGCAACACCTTATTTCTGGTTCTAATTTTGGGGTTTATAGCGACCCAAGTGGATTCCCTTAGATTTGATCTGCAATCTGGTCAGACTAAATGCATAGCTGAAGACATCAAAAGCCATGCTATGACTGTAGGCAAATACCATATTGTTAATCCCAATGAAGGTTACCCTTTGCCTGATACTCACAAAGTTACAGTCAGGGTAATTTATTTTTCTTGTTACTATTTTTTTCTATTTAAGCTAATGGGGTTTCATTATTTTTTCTGTTTATGTTAAAGTTTGAGTCTTTTTGTGAATTTTGAATGGTTTGTGCATGTTGGATGTATTGGTTAGAACTTTGAATTTTATGTTGGAGTTGTAAAAGATTCAATTTTATTGATTTATTTGCTATTTAAGCAAATGTGGTCTCCTTATTTTATTTGCTTGTGTTAAAGTTTGAGTCTTTTGTGAATGGTTTGTGCATGTTGGATGTATTGGTTAGAACTGTGAATTTTATGCTGGAGTTGTAAAGATTCAATTTTATTGATTTATTTGCTATTTAAGCAAATGGGTCTTATTTATTTGATCTTATTATGTTTAAGTTTGAGTCCTTTTGTTGATCTTTGGGTAACCGAGAATGGTCTGTAAATGTTGGATTTTTTTGTTAGAACTATGAATTTTATGTTGGAGTTGTAAAACTTTAATTTTAATTGATTTATTTACTATTTAAGCAAATGTTTTTTCTTTGTTTGATCTTTTTATGGTAAAAAATTGAGCTCTCGGTTAATTTTTGGATAATCAAGAGTGGTTTGTACATGTTGATGTTTTAGTTAGAACTTTGAATTGGAGCTGCAAAGATTCAATATTTGAATTTACCAATTAATCAACTATGCTTCAATCTCTGTAATGTATTAATCCAATTCATTCCAATATGGTGAAAAGATCCCACTTGTGAGATTTTACTGGGTTATTGTTGTCGTTGTTATTCCAATATGGTGAAAGATTGAGTTTGTGTATCAGTGAAAATTAGTTTGATTGATTATATTGTTCAATTGACTATGCTTTTTCTTGTTTATAACAATAAAAAAATGCTTTTTCTTATTTGGATTACTAGTAACTTGATCTGTGTAATTTGGTTTGAACCATGAATTTTATGCTGGAGATTGTAAAGCTTCAATTTTGAATTTACCAATCAATCAACTACGCTTCAATCTCTGTATGTTTCTGTCTATACTGGCCCATTTCACTCCAACACCCGTGAAAGCTTGAGTTGTTAAGGTATTAGTAAAAAAAATGTTTGATTGATTATCTTGTTCAAGTGAATATGCTTCTTCTGGTTTTGATGAAGATGAACTAATAACTGATATGTGTAATTTAGGTGACATCAACATATGGAAATACCTATCACCAATCGGACAATGTTGCTGAAGGGCATTTTGCTTTTGAGACTGCAGAAGCTGGGGATTATATGACTTGCTTCTTTGCTGCTGATCACAAGCCCCCTGTAACTGTTACCCTTGATTTTGACTGGAAGACTGGTTTTGCTGCTAAGGATTGGGCAAATGTTGCCAAGAAAGGTTCTGTTGAAGTAAGCCCGCTTTCTTCTTTTGCTAAAGTTCTCTCAATTCCACATATACTTGTGTTGAATATGCTTTTGCCAAGACGATATGGCAGTTTGTACTCATCCTTAGGTTTAATGAGAAATAGCCCTAGACTGGAACTTTGTATAGCTCATAAGCATCCCTTGTGCATGACAGACCGTTCTACAAAAAATTGCACTCGAGAAGTCTCATAGACCACATCATTAGTTCAAGCCAACCATTTGCTGCTGTCACCTTTCCATGAGAAGAAAACATGAAAATTATGGATGCTATTTAGTTTGAAGGCTTTCAATTTTTTGATAGATAAGGTAGTGTATAGCTGGTTCCAACTTTTTTAGAATTAACAATAGTTGTTATATACCAGAATTTGGGAATGTCTTATGAAGTGATATACTTTCAGTTCCCTTTATTAAGAACAATTCTTCGTGCTTATCGATTTACAATTAGTTTTTTGGATAAGTAAAAAAAATAAAAGCAATTTATTAGTTGCCTTCAGAACATTTATCTGTGCTTGCACGGTGGTAATTGCCTCCATCATCTCGCCTCTGTTGCATACATGCACTTGTTGCGGTCTTCATCCGCGTTGAGCAGCACCGCGCTGTCACCCTTGAGTTCCTCGATCTCCTTCGAGGGGTGATATTCAGTTGACTACTGCATGTGGCTGATAGCTTCCGATATGTGGTCAAGAGTTGCAGCCCCTCTTTTTTTTTGATTGAGAAAAAGAGAGTTCTCACCCTTCTCACCCTTCTCACCCCATTAATGATTAATGCCTTCAATATTGGAATCTCTACTAGATGAAACTCGTTGTAGAAAGAGGTGACATGGAATGAACTTCAATTGAATGAATGGCTTTTAAAACCAATAGGATGCCAAAAAAAGTGTTAATAGATTTATCATGTCACATTTTAATCAAGGTATTAATGTACTGTGCATTCTTTGCACATATTATGAGATTCATGTTGCTGCATGCATGTCAGCATGAACTTTAGGAGTTAGTGTCTACTGCTTTTGCTGGAGAATCTGCTATAGCAAATGATGTTGTAACAATGTCGTAAAGAGCGTGAACCGAGGAAAAGCGACAAGCCCCTTTTCGCTTAAAGCGTGAAGCAAGAAGCAAAGTGCTCGCTTTTTTGAAGTGAAGCGGAATTTTAAAAAAAAAAAATTAAAATAAATATTGAAACAAAAAAAGGGCAGTAAGAACTAAGAAGAAATGAATCAAAAAAGAAGGCAGTAAGTAAGAAAAAAATTGGGCAGCATTTCGCTGAAGAAGAGGAGGAGGAGGAGGCGGCGGCGGCTTGAACTTAATGAAATTGAACTTGAAAAGTGCTGAAAATGGGAACCCTAGTCGCTGTTTTTCTCTGCTGCTAGAAGATGTTTTGAAAGAAGACAGAGGAGGAGGAGGAGGAGGAGGAGGAGGAGGCGGCGGCGGCTTGAACTTAATGAAATTGAACTTGAAAAGTGCTGAAA